>PVJD01002985.1:0-178181 GCA_004026545.1 Mormoops blainvillei | reverse complement strand
GCTCCTCCTGAACCCCCAACAAACTGCCAAGGTGGCTGCCCGTGGGAGGCACTCCTGGAGGTGCCCCATCTCTTCTTTCCCCAATACACCTGTTGGTTGACCTTCGCTTTGTCCAGTGCTTGGCCTTTCTGGCTGATCCGCGCTGGTGGAGGCAGTGGGTCAAGCCTGGTGTGTGGGTCTTGGTGCTGTGATACCAGGGAGCATGACTGGCCCCTTCTTCTGGGCCCTGGGTGGAGAATTTTAGTCCCAAGTCATGGGATATGGCATATGTGGGTCTCTTTCTTTTCTTGGACTCTGAAATAAAAATGGAGAATGAAAAAATTACTACCTTCCTGGCTGAAGATATGCCTCACAAATGTTCAAGGGCCTATTTAATGCAAGGCACTATTCCAGGAGCTGTGGAAATGTGAGAATGAATCATGTATAAGAAGTTTGTCATTAGGAAGAAGGTATGTCCATGCATGAATTTTTTCATGAATAATTTTAATACCAGATAAAATATGAAATATACCCTTTTCTGTGCCCTCAGAGCACCCTGTAGTTCTCTCAATTATTGTATGTGTTTCACTCTTCTGTCATTAGCTTCCTTTTGCTTTCTCCCACACTGTGGGAGATGGTGCTGATGGCCCAATTCATCCTTCTCCCTGTGTCCAGCCCCTTCATGACGTAACTGCAGTGCTTGCCCACCATGAGTGGAGTAAACGCCCACCCTTTATTCTAGCTGCCACCATGTGACTTTCTTTGGCCAACAGAATGTTAGCATTCGTGGTGGAAACAGAGACTTGAAATGGACTTAGACGTTGGTGCTTCCCTGTCGCACCTCTGCTGTCATAACAAGAATATGCCTGAGCTAGCTTTTGAAGAAAGACAGACATGTGGCAGAGCTGAGTCTCCTGAACCGCCCTAGCAGAAGCCAGACTAGGTTAGCTGTCAGAAATGTGAGTGAGCGCAGCCAAAAAAAAGTGTACAAGTTATATTTATACAACTTGATGAATTTTCACAAAGTGAGTACATTTATATAATCACCACCCAGATAAAAAACTAGAACATTGATAACACATCAGAAGCACCTCGAATGCCCCTTCCCAGTCATTACCCACCACCACCTCTGAGGGTAACTGTTATCTTGATACCTAACACCATAGATTACTTGTTGTCTGCTCCTGTACTTCTAAATGTAATCATACCATACATAGTCTTTTGTGTCTGGTTTCTTTCATTAAAGATTATATTAATGAGAGTCTTCAGGCAGTTGTGAATAGCAGTAGTTCCTTCATTTTTATTGCTTTTTAGTATAGCATGGGATGGATATAACACAATGTACTTATTAATTCTATGTCGATATACATTTGGGTTATTTCCCAGTTAAAACTGTTGGAAATAATGCCGTAATGAATAGTCTTATATTTCATGAGCGTATGTATACTTTCTGTTGTATACATTGTCAGGGGTTGAAATGCCAGGATATATTCAGCTTAATACATATCGCCAAACAGGCTTCCCAAATAGCCGAGCCAATGTACACTCCCAACAGAAATGTATGAGTCCTACTTTCTCCACATCCTTGTCAACATTTCCTTTTGTCAGTCTTTTTAATTTATTCTGATAGGTGTATAGTGGCATCTTATTTTTGTTTTAATTTACATATTTCTTATGACTAATGAGCATGAGTACATTTTTTTTCATAATTGAGATTTTACTGGTTGTTTTAGGATAAGTACACAGACATTTTAATTTGTACACAATTCATAGCATACATACCAAAAACCTAAAAAGTTATGTAGTTGTGATTCTTTTCCAAACAGTTATTCCAGTGACTTTCCAGCTTAAATTTGAGAGGCTAATTTTCCTTACTAGAGTATCAAATATCAACATCTTCAAGTGCCGAATCACCGTTATAGCAAAGTCGCACTAATTCACAATTTAATATCATATACACTACATAATCAAATTTTGAATCTTTCACAGCAGATTAATAAAGTTACTAGGAAAACTTGACTACCACAACAAAGGTGATACAGAGTGCACAAAATTCTGACAGAGCCAAGATCAAGGAGTGGTTTCCTTTAGGAAATGATTCTACCAAAAACACAGGAATAGAAGTAACTTAAAATGTTTTTACTTATTTCCTCTTTTCTTTCCTGGAACCAGATACTAACTTGAACCTTCAAGAAAAAACAAAAAGCATCAGAAATGATAAATATATGAATAATTGTCAAAGACTATTTTTTCTTCTTGGTTTCGACCAGAGTATATATGGCTATTTAAAAATAATGTGAACTTTTTCCTTTTCTATGCTCTGGAATATTCTAAGTAGCTTTGAAAGTTTGGTAGATTCTCCCATTAATCCATCTGGGCCTGGGACTTTTTGAGGAATAATTCTTTACCATATTTTGCCATGGATAATGTGCCCCCATGTTTTTGTATGTGTTATACACAGGATTGTATTATCATTGTCCCCGTGTATAATGTGCATCCTTATTTTTCCCTCAAAAATTTGGGCAAAAACTGTACATTATATATGGCAAAATACAGTAATTTGTTTACATTTTAAAAAAGATTTTACTTATTTTCAGAAAGAAGAGTAGGGAGGGAGAAAGAGAGGGAGAGAAGCATTGATATGTGAGAGAAGCATCAGTTGGCTGCCTGTTGCACAACCCCAGCTGGGGACCTGGCCCACAACCCAGGCGTGTATCCTAACAGGAATCAAACCAGTGACCTTTTGATTCGCAGGCTGGCACTCAGTCCACTGAATCACATGAGCCAGGGCTACATTTTTATATTTAATAGTGATGTAGGCATTTCAGGGGCCTGGAGACCCAAGGGTCCACTGTGACTTCTTAATTTCAGGTGGGAAACAAAACTTGAGCCATTGCAGAGTTTAAAGTGAAAGTGAGTTTATTAGTGAAGCAGCAGGACAGAGAGTGGGCTACTCCACAGGCAGTGCAGTCCCCATTAGCATAATTTGGTTCCTTTATTGATGTTCATTTAATCTGGGGATAGTATACTCAATAATGGAGAGGAATATTCAGGATCTTTTTGGGAAAGGGGTGGAGATTTCTCAGAGGAGCTCTGTGGCCATTTTGTGTGCTAATGTGGGCTTTCCCTTTCCAATCATGGGGGTGCAAAGTGTGTTGTTTAGCATTCTAATATATTACAATGAGCATATAATAAGGCTGGGGTTAGTATTAGGTGAAATTAGTTGCCATTTTGGATTGAGCTGGCTGCTGTTGGTTTTAAGCCATAAATTCAGTAGGGGGTGGACTGATTTCCTTGTTGACAGTTCCTGTAGCGTTTTTCAATTGCAGCTGTTTCACCACATACCCCATCTCACTAGGGTCAAATTCAGTAAATGACATTTTCCTAGGATAATACCTATTTAATTTAGCTTTTCAAATATGTTTGTGCAGATTTTCTAAATGTGGTATCCTAATATTTTAAAATTTTTCTTCTGTCCTTTATCTGACATATATATTCATTTCCTTTTTGTTCTTGATTAAATTAGCTATGGTTTTCAATTGATTGATTTTTTTTCTTTGTCAAAGTATATTTTATTGATTATGCTACTACAGTTGTCCCATTTTTTCTCCACTTTATTCTTCTCAGCCCTGCACTCCCCCTCCTACCACGATTCCCCTCCTTAGTTCATGTCCATGGGCCATACATATAAGTTCTTTGGCTTCTCCATTTCCTGTACTGTTCTTAACTGTCTATTTTGTACCTACCACTTATGCTTCTTATTCCCTGTACCTTTTCTCCCATTCTCCCTACCTCCTCCTCCCCGCTGGTAACTCTCCATGTGATCTCCATTCCCATGATTCTGTTCCTGTTCTAGTTGCTTGCTTAGTTTGTTTCTGTTTTTGTATTTTAGGTTCAGTTGTTGTGAATTTAGGTCCAGTTGTGAATTTGTTGTCATTTTACTGTTCATAGTTTTAATCTTCCTTTTCTTAGGTAAGTCCCTTTAACATTTCCTATAATAAGGGCTTGGTGATGATAAACTCCTTGAACTTCACCTTATCTGGGAAGCACTTTATCTGCCCTTCTATTCTAAATAATAGCTTTACTGGATAGAGTATTCTTGAATGTAGGTCCTTGACTTTCATGACTTGGAATACTTCTTTCCAGCCCCTTCTTGCCTGTAAGGTTTCTTTTGAGAAATCAGTGGTTAGTCTTATGGGAACTCCTTGGTAGGTAACTCTCTCCTTTTCCCTTACTGCTTTTAAGATTCTCTCCTTATCTTTAATGTTGGGTAACTTAATTATGATGTGTCTTGGTGTGTTCCTTCTTGGGTTCAACTTCTTTGGGACTTTCTGAGTGTCCTGAACTTGCATGTCTATTTCCTTCACCAGACTGGGGAAGTTCTCCTTCTTTATTTTTTCAAATAAATTTTCAATGTCTCGGTCTTCCTCTTCTCCTTCTGGCAGCCCTATGATTCAGATATTGGAACATTTAAAGTTGTCCCAGAGGTTCCTAGGCCTCTCCTCATTTTTTTCAAATTCTTGTTTCTTCATTCTGTTCCAGTTGAATGTTTATTTCCTCCTTGTTCCAAATTGTTGATTTGAGTCCCGGTTTCCTTCCCTTCACTGTTGTTCCCTGTGTATTTTTCTTTATTTCACTTTGCATAGCCTTCTCTTCTTCCTCTATTTTGCAGCTGTACTCAACCATTTCTGTGAGCATCCTGGTTACAAGTGTTTTGAACTCTGCATCAGATAAGTCAGTAATCTGCTTTTCACTTAGTTATTTTTCTGGAGTTTTGATCTGTTCTTACATTTGGGCCTTATTTCTTTGTCTAGGCACACCTGTTACGTTGTATGGGGTGGAGACTTAGGTATTCATCAGGGTGGGGCAACCCTCATTGCCATGTTGTGGTGCCATATGTGGGGGAGGAGTCAGAGAGGAAATAATGTTGCATGCTTGTCTCTCACCCCGCTTTTAGTCACTTCCCCCACTCTCACAAGCAAATTGTGCCCTTTCAGGTGCTGCCCTGGTGTTGATTACCAGGTAGGTGGGCTCGTGTACATTCTAGGACCCTGTGGGCCCCTCCAACAGACTCTCCTGTGAGACTGGTAGTTTCTTTTACTGCTGCAATCCCCACAGGTTTTTACAGCCAGAGGTTCTGAGGCTTTATTTCCCTGCGCTGGAACCCTGGGTTGCGTGGTTTCTCTCATTTCCCCAGTTGTTCCTCCAGGTTTATTTGCACTCGAATGTGGGACCTCCCAGTCTGCCAGCCACTACCTCACCACGTGTCCTCTCCACCCCGGCTTCCTGTCTCTGCCGCTCCTGCCAGTCTGGATGAATGTTTCTTCATTAACTCCTTGGTTGTCAGATTTCATACAGTTCGATTTTTTGGCAGTTCTCGTTTTTTGTTTTTAAATTGGTTGTTGTCCTTTCTTTGGCTGTGCGAGGAAGTGAAGCAAACCCACCAATGCCTCCATCTTGGCCAGAAGTCTGATTGATATTTTTTTCTAAGAACCAACCCTTAGATTTATTTATACTGTTTAGATATTTTTTCTGTTTTCTCACTTACTAATTTCTGCTTATATCTTTATTAGTTCCTTTATTCTGCTTTCTTTTGGTTATTTTGCTTTTTAATTGATATTTAATTTTACTGATACAAGTGTTTAATGTAATATGCGTTCTTCTAACTGCTTTTGCAGTATCACACAGATTTGGATAAGCTTTGTTTTCACTATTGCTTTTTTATTAAAATCTGCAATTTTGGTTTGTATTACCTTATTGACCAAGAGTTGCTTAAGAAGAATTTAAAAATTTCTAGGAGGAAAGGTCTTTTTGCTTTTAATTTTGTTACTAACATAATTTTATTACATTGTAATCAGAGGTTGTTGCTTGTACTATTGCTATTTTTTTTTAATTATTGAGATTTTCTTTTTGACCTAACCTATCATCAGTTTTCACAAATGTAGGCTATGCTCAGATCCACCAGATATCAGACGTGTCCTCAGTGTTTCTCCTCTCAGGATAGGATCCTCTCCTCCTGGGGGTAATTCAAGCAGATGTTGGTATTTGATCCCCTTTAGTATCAGGCTGCACTCCTCTCTTCCACACAACATCCCCACCCCCAACTCCTCAGTTCAGATGTTAGCTCTGTAGCTGGCTCTGCAGGTGTCAGGTGTCAGATATTTATCTCCTATTTACACATACATTGAAGTTTGAGGTATTCTCTATCTCTTAGGATGTTATAGGTGAGGGCTGGGTGATTTAATTTGCTTTCATTGTTGATCTGTGTGGCTTTCGAGGATTATGAAGAGATTTAGGCATCTGCCTGTATAGAAATCATGAAGTTGTGCTTTATTTTTTTTTATCATATGTACTTTTCTTTGCTGCCTTTTCTTCATTCCTGCCTTCCATTGACTTAATCAGATTTCTCCCTTGCCCTTCCCTTTGGATGGACATCAAAGCCTCAGTTCTATTTCTGTTGTTTTACTTAGAACCCAGAAAATTATAGCATACACATTTAGCTTAGCAAAGGTCTAAAGTTACTCAGTATTGCCCTGGCTGGTGGGGCTCAGTGGATTAAGTGCTGGCCTGTGAACTGAAAGTTTTCTGGTTTGATTCCCAGTCAGGGCATGTACCCAGGTTGTGTGTTCGATTCCTAGTAGGGGCACATATGAGAAGGCAACTTATCAATGTTTCTCTTTTACATCTATGTTTCTCTCTCTCTCTTTCTTCCCTCTGTCTCTAAAAGCAATGAAAAGGGAGACCCAAGATGGCAGAGGAGTAAGTGGAAGGTACACTAACCTCCTCCTAGTACCAAACTGAAATTACAATTAAATTAAAGAAAAATCATCCTCAATATCCAGTTGAACACTAACTGCAGAAATGCCTTATAACCAAGGACATATGGAAGAAACAATTTCAGCACAACATGACTGGTAGGGAGTGTGGAGGAGGTGGAGGAAGGCTGGCTAGGCTCACATGGGTGAGAGGTAAAGTTCTTGAGGAATAGTTCAGTGGTCAGGGGGTTGCCCCTGAGGAGTGTGGCATCTAAACCCCAATCTGGAGTCCCCAGCCAAGAGCACCAGAACCAATAAAGGAACCCAAATAATATCCGGCTGTGAAAAGCAGTGGGGTTTCTATCCACCAGGGAAATATGGCTAGAGATGCAGAGAGCCTCTTAAAGGGCCAACACATAAAAGCTCATTTGCAGCCGCTTACCCTGGGCTCTGGCAGAGGGACAGCAGAATGAATTAGAGATGTGTGAGGGGAGTGTGGGGCTGGTGGCTCTTGGGAGAGAACTAAGGAGCAGATGCCAGGATCCCTGTACTGAGTCATTCTCCATACCGCATAGGCTGTCTTTCTGAGGCAGAGCACTACCCTCCAAGTGGGATCAGCCTGAGGGGAAGCAATAGCCCCAGCCACAGGAATTACTCTGCCCCACCCTATGGAGCTTAAGCCAGGCTGCTGAGTACAGCTTGAAGCGTTATCACTGATTTAAATTTCACACAACAAGGGAGATCTCTGGGAGCTCTGAGACTTTAGCTGACCGTCCCTGGGGCCCAGTGCTGATAAAAGCTGGCTTTAGTGCACAGCCTGGTTCTCTCTGCACACCCAGGCCCAGCAGAAGAAGCCACAAGCTTTGGGTCAAATGATAGCTCCAAACAGGTTGCCAAGGGCCAATCACAAGCAGTGTTTGGCCCGGTAGTGTCTTTGCAGGTGATACATAGAAACAAACACAAAGAAGCAGCCAAAATGAGAAGACAAAGAAACAGACCCCAAATAAAAGAATGAGAATTCTCCAGAAGAAGAATAGGATGAAATGGAGGCAAACAATTTATCAGATAGTTTAGAGTAATGATTAAAAGGATACTCAACAGCATGAAAAAAGACAGAAACCATAACACAGGACCCCTCAGATATAAAAATGCAGTATCTGAAATAAATAATATACTGGAAAGAAAAAAACAGTAGGTTAGATGAAGCAGAGAATTTAATCAGCGATTTGGAAAAAATGGTAGGAAAAAACACCCAAACAGGGCAGCAAAAAGAAAAAAGAATTTTTTTAAAATGAGGAGAGCTTAAGAAATATTTTGGATAACATGAAGTATAACAACATCCACGTCATGGGAATACCAGAATAAGAGCCCATTTGTGAGCAAGGAATTGAGAACCTGTTTGAAGAAAAAAATGACCAAAATCAGGTGAAGAAAAAAGACACAAGTCCACTTCCAATGGAGATGTCAGCATAGGTAAACACAGCCCGCCTCCTTGCACAGCCATATCAAAATTGCAGCTAAAATATAGAACAACCATCACTCAAACCTGTCAGAAATCAAGTTGAATAGAAGTCTGACAAGTACAGAATTAAAGAAACCACATCCATCCAGACTGGTAGGAGGGGCAGAGGTGTGGAATGGACTGGTCCCACACCCACGTGTGGCGGATAAAAATCAGGAGGGATATCTTGGGAGCAAGGAGTTCTAGCCCCACACCGTCCCCTGCCCCCGAGCCCAGGGTTCCAGTGCCAGGAAGATAAGTCCCCATAATTTCTGGCTGCAAAAAACAGTGGAAATTGGGTCAGTGGAAGAAACTCCTGGAGTTCCAAGCAGTTCCTCTTAAAGAACCCACACATGGACTTAATGCAGGCTCACTCCCTCTAAGCTCCAGCAACGGGGCAACAGCTTTAAAGGTATACAGGGAGGAAATGAAGTGTCTGGCATCAAGGCAAGAGCTGGGGAACAGCTTTCTCCCAGACAGAAAGGTGAGCAGAGGCCAATGTCCCTTTTATGAACCCTCCCTCCAGAAAGCCACAGAATCAGCAGGCTGGTGCCATGTCTCAGACTCCAAGCAGTCTAACTCTGTTGCCCTGCCCTAGAGATTGCCAGAGATTCTGTCCCACCCAAATTATGGTCCCACCCAAAGCTGCTTTTCCATATAAATGGCTGGTCTTGGCTCATGCTTCACAGCTTCCTAAATCCTCTCAAACAAACAAAAGCCACCCTCAGTGAGCCCCCAACCCCTGCACATCTGGCTAAGTGGCCCCAGGCCCAGCATCAGCAGTACCCTGCTTAGATTCACAACTTGGCTTCACTTGGGAATCTCCAAGCGCAGCACAAGTAGCTGCCATCTCAGATTGCTTTATGGCTCAGGCAGGGTGACCCTGGGCAAAACAAAAGCAAGACCTGACCTTGGCTTGTGCCACCTCAGAAAACCCAGAGCCTGTGCACCCAGTGGATGGCTACTGACCATGTTGGAGCACCTCCACCCTGCCCCCACACAGCTGTTCCTCCACCAGAGGGTAGAGGTAGGTGGTTGGTAGTCACAGCCAGTCCTTATAGCTGACTGGCCTGGGTAAATCTCTCCCACTGACCTGCCAACAGCAGTCAAGACTCAACTATAAGAGGAGTGTGTACTCAGCCCACATGAAGTACACACCTTGACTACCCAGCATGTGTGATAGGGGAGAATGCCACTGGACTCTATAGGACACCTACTACATTAGGCCATGCTATCAAGACAGGGAGTCATAGCACCTCTACCTAATACATAGTAACAAACACAGGGAGGCAGCCAAAATGAGGAGACAAAGACACATGGCCCTAATGAAAGAACAGATCAAAACTCAAAAAATAAAAATAAAGAAAGAAAGAAAGAAAGAAACTAAACAAAAAGGAGATAAGCAATCTATCAAATGCAGAGTTCAAAACACTGGTTATAAGGATGCTCAAACTTAGTGAGGACCTCAACAGCATAGTAAAGATCCAGTCAGAATCAAAGGATTCACTATTTGAAATATAGAACAGTTTACAGGGAAACAATAGTAAAGTAATGAAGTCAAAAATCAAATCAATGATTTGCAACAATAAGGAAGCAAAAAACAACCAATCAGAACTACAAGAAGAAAAAAAATTCAAAAAAACGAAGATAGTGTAAGCAGCCTCTGAGACAACTTCAAGAGGTCCAATATTCACATGATAGGGGTGTCAAAAGGAGAAGAGAAAGAGCAAGAAATTGGAAATCTACTTGAAAAAATAATGAAAGAAAAGTCCTCTCCTTTGGTGAAGGAAATAGACATGCATTCCAGGAAGCACGGAGAGTCCCAAACACAATGGGTGCAAAGAGGACCACTCCAAGAATTATCATAATTAAAATTCTGAAGTTTAAAGATAAAGAGAGGATTTTAAAGGCAGCAACAGAAAAGTAGTTAGTTACCTTCAGGGGAATTCCCATAAGACCATCAGCTCATTCCCCCCCACCAAAACTTTAAGGGCTAGAAGGTAGTGGCAAGAAATATTCAAAGTCATGTAAAGCAGGGACATACAGTAAAGATTACTCTACCCAGCAAAGCTATCATTTAGAATCGAAGGGACAATAAAGAACGTCCCAGACAAGAAAAAACTAAAGGAGGTCATCATCACCAAACCATTATTAAATGAAATATTAAAGAGACTTACTTAACAAAAAGAAGATCAAAACTATGAACAACATAATGGCAATAAATACATATCTATCAACAATTGTGTCTTAAAAACAAACTAAGCAAAAAGAACAGGGGCAGAATCATGGATACGGAGAGCATTCTGATGGTTGTCAGATGGGATGGGGCTGTTGAGGAATGAGTGAAATGAGGGGATGAAGAAGTACGAATAGGTAGTTACAGAATGGCTGTGGGGATGTGAAGTACAGTGTAGGAAATGAAGTAGCCAAAGAACCTTTACTCATGACCCACGGACATGAACAATGGTGTGGGAATTGCCTGAGGGAATGAGGGGTGCTGGGTGGAAGGGGGCAAAAGGGAAAAATTTGGACAACTTAATAGCATAATAAATAAAATATAATTTTTTAAAAAAGACACAATCCCAGGAAGCTCAGAGAGTCCCAAACATGTTGGACCCAAAGAGCCCTACACCCAGGCACATCATAATTAAAATGACAAGGCTTAAAGATAAGGACAGAGTGCTAAAGCTGCAAGAGAAAAGCAGGTAGTTACATACAAGTGAGCACATACAAGGGAGCACATAACATACAAGTTAGACATAACATACAAGTTAGACTGTCATGACTTCACAGGTGAATTTTACCAAACATTGCAAGAAGAACTAACATTCTCCTCAAACTATTTCAAAAATTCAAGAGCAGAGAGCCCAAGCTCATTTTACAAGGCCAGTATTATTCTAATTCCAAAATCAGATACAGACACTACAAGAAAAGAAAATTATAAGCCAATATCCCTGATGAACATAGATGCTAAAATCCTCAACAAAATAGTAGCAAACTGAATACAGCAATGCCTCAAAAATATTATACATCACGATCAAGTGGGATTTTTCCAGGAATGCAAGGTTGGTACAACATTCACGAATCAATAAATGTGATTCAGCATATAAACAAAATGAAGGATAAAAACCATATGATCATATCACTAGGTGCAGAAAAAGCATCTGATAAAATCTAGCATCCATTTATGATAAAAGTTCTCAGCATGGTGGGAATAGAGGGGACATACCAAAACACAGTAAAGGGCATATATGACAAACCCACTGCCAGCATCATACTCAATCGGCAAAGCCTTAAGACTGGGGAGAAGACAGGAATGTCCGCTTTCACCTCTCTTATTCAACATAGTATTGGAAGTCCTAGCCACAGAAATCCAGCAAGAAGAAGAAGAAGTAAAAGGGATCCACGTTAGAAAGGAAGAAGTAAAACTGTCTTTATTTGCAGAAGACATGATACTGTACATAGAGAACCCCAATGATTCCACCAAGAAACTATTAGAACTGATAAACAAATTCAGTAAAGTAGCAGAATACAAAAATAATAGCCAGAAATCAGTTGCCTTTTTATATGCCAGGAATGAACTAATAGAGAGAGAAATTAAGAAAACAATCCTATCCACATTTTCTTCAAAAAGAATAAAATGCCATATTTTGCCATGTATAATGCACACTTTTTGCCCAAAATTTTGAGGGAATAATAAAAGTGCACGTTATACACGGGTAGTACTAATTCCATATCTATATAAATATATTAATTCTTTTATTTATGTTTGCGCATTAAAAGTGTAACTCTAGAAAGCAATAATGATATTCGTATGCAAATAATACCCTGGAATACAATAGTCAGTTTTGTTGAACTTACAACGAACTTGCAACAAACTTGCAATGAGAGCAGTTTCAGCCAACAATTCAATGAAATGAAACGAAGAGCAACATATTATTGTCCGCAGAGTAAGAGAGATGATCCTGATAGTTATCTGCTTCATAAGATAGATGATGCCAATTGTTATCCACTTGATAAGACAGGTGATCCTGACTTTATTACCGTAGGGTGAACAGTGCGATATTTCTCTTCATACACTTTAGTCAGGAGAAATTATTGGAAAATCCCTTCAAATATATTGAAATGGTTTTTGTACACTGCAAACTTTAAGCTAAAAGTGATTAAATATTCTAAAAAGCATGGCCACAGAGATGCTGAGAGTCACTTTGGACCTCCTCCCACAGAGAATGTCAGTAGATTGTGGAGGCAACAAGGAGAAAAGCTCCTTCAGATGCCAAGACAGAAGAAAGCAATGCGAGGGGAACCTCCATAGTGGCGGGAGGTGGAGCAGGAGGTGAAGACCTGGACTCTGGAGCAGCGTCAGAGTGGGATCTCTGTTTTGACCAAGATGACAGAAGAAGAAGGTAAAAGGACTGCATGAGAAAAAAACACTGATGATTTCTCAGGGACACCTAGATGGTGCTTTAACTTTATGAAGGGAGAAGGTGTGAGCATGAGGACATGAATGAAACTTGCCCCAAACCTTCAGCAGCCTATGAGAATCAAGTTTTGGAATTTCATTCTTATGTTATCAGTCTTCGAAAGACTTAAATTCTGAGCTGTCCCAAATTACCATTACAGATGAGGTCCCACTCAGATTTGATGTGCCATCCAACAGAACCGTGGACATCAAAGGAGCAAAGACCATGGCTGTTAAAACTAGTGGTCATGAGAAAACACATTCCACTGTTGTTCTAGCCTGCTGTGCAGATGGGACAAGGTTACAACCTGTGATCATCTTTAAAAGAAAAACATTTCCAAAAGAAAAGATTCCAAGAGGAGCTATTGTTCACGTGCATGAAAAAGGATGAATGAATGAAGAAGGCATGAAAATCTGGTTTAACAAAGTCTGGTCACAAAGGCCTGGAGGATTACTTAAAAAACCAGTTTCGCTTGTTTTTGATCACTTCAAAGGCTGTGTTACATAAAGTGCAAAAGCAACCACAGCGGACTTGAAAACCCAACTTGCTGTGATACCTGTTGGGCTAACCAGCCAACTGCAACCTCTTGATGTGGCAGTAAACAAGCCCTTTAAGGCCCTAATGAAGAGAGAGTGTATGTCATGGATGCTGTCAGCTGGTAATGATTTAGTACCTACAAGCAGAATCAAGGAAACATTTATCACCCAGGTTTGTGGTTGGATTATAAGATCGTGGGATGGTGTCAAGAAGGAAGTGGCTGGAAATTGTTTGAATGATGAGGTATCAGCAATGTTATGGATGGAATTGAGGATGATGAAATTTACTGGGATGAGGAGAGCGACTCTTTAGAAGACACTGGTAATGTAGAAATTGAAGAAGACAATACTTCTGATATTGACAGTGACAAGAGTTCTTGGCCTTCTATGCTGCATAGATATCATAAATTTGTGACTGGTACATAAAATTTCTTTTTTCATAAATTTATTTTTTAATTATATTTTATTGGTTATGGTATTACAGTTGTCCTGATTTTTCCCCCTTTATCCCCCTTTACCCCAGTGCCCCCTACTCCCTTAGGCAATTCCCCCACCATTGTTCATGTCCATGGGTCATGCATATAAGTTCTTTGGCTCTCCATTTCTTGTACTGTACTTTACATCCCCATGGCTATTCTGTAACTACCTATTTGTGCTTTTTTTAAAGTATATTTTATTGATTATGCTATTACAGTTGACCCATTATTATCTCCCATTTATTCCCCTCCACCCTGAACCCCCCACCCTCTAGCATCCACCCCTGCCTCTTAGTTTATGCCCATGGGCATTGGTAGTACATCTAAGATCTTTGGCTTCTCCATTTCCTATACTATTTTTAACCTCCTCCTGTCTGTTTTGTGGCTACCAATTATGCTTCTTATTCCCTGTACCTTTTCCCCCATTCTCCCACTCCCCATCCCCACTGATACCATTCCATGTGATCTCCATTTCTCTGATTCTGTTTCTGTTCTAGTTGTTTGCTTAGTTTTTGTTTTTGTTTTTTAGGTTCAGTTGTTGAGAGTTGTGTTTGTTGTCATTTTACTGTTCATGGTTTTCATCTCCTTCTTTTCCTTACACAAGTCCCTTTACCATTTCATATAATAAGGACTTGGTGATGATGAACTCCTTGAACTTGACCTTATCTGGGAAGCACTCTATCTGCCCTTCCATTTTAAATTATAGCTTTGCTGGATAGAGAATCTTGGATGTAGGTCCTTGCCTTTCATGATTTTAAATACTTCTCTCCAGCCCCTCTTGCCTGTAAGCTTTGTTTTGAGAAACCAGCTGCTAGTCTTATGGGAACTCTCTTGTAGGTAACCCTCTCCTTTTTTCTTGCTGCTTTTAAGATTGTCTCCTTATCTTTAATCTTGGGTAATGTAATTATGGTGTGCCTTGGTGTGTTTCTTCCTGGATCCAACTTCTTTGGGACTCTCTGACTTCCTGGACTTGCATGTTTATTTCCTTCATCAGATTAGGGAAGTTTTCCTTCATTATTTTTTCAAATAAGTTTTCAATTTCTTGCTCTTCCTCTCCTCCTCCTGGCACCCCTATGATTCAGAGGTTGGAATGTTTAAAGTTGTCCCAGAGGTTTCTCAGCCTCTCCTTTTTTTTGAATTCTTGTTTCTTCATTCTGTTCTGGTCGAATATTTATTTCTTCCTTCTGTTCCAAATGGTTGACTTGAGTCCTGGTTTCCTTCCCTTCACTGTTGGTTCCCTATGTATTTTTCTTTCTTTCACTTTGCATAGCCTTCATTTCTTCCTTTATTTTGTGACCACACTCAGATTACCAGTATTTTGAACTCTGCATCTGATAGGTTGTCTCCTCATCACATAGTTCTTTTTCTGGAGTTTTGATCTGTTCTTACATTTAGGCCATATTTATTTGTCTTGGCATACCTGTTACATTGTAAGGGGCAGAGTCTTAGGCATATGCCAGAATTGGAGGGGGGGTCATAGAGGGAACAATGCTGTTTCTAGCTTACCCCTCTCCCACCCCACTTTCTGAAACTTCCCTCACTTCCCACAAGCAGACAGTGCTCTTTCAGGTGCTGAGTCCAAGGTGGGTGGGCTTGAGTGTGTTCTAGGATCCTGTGGGCTTCTCCAATGGACTCTCCTGTGAGACTGGGTGTTTTTCCTGCCACCACAACCCCACAGGTTTTTAGGTCAGAGGTTTTGAGGCTTTAGCTTCCCACGCTGGAACTCTGGGTGGTGCGGTCTCACTTCCCAGTTGCTCCTCCCAGCTTATCAGCATGCAAATGTAGGATATCCCTGTTCTTGTGTTTTGTGGTTACTTGTTACATAAAATTTCTTGTACCATAATATGTTTAAAAAAATGCTAAAATTCCTTTATAATACAAAAAACAAGAATCTAAATATAAATAAATAATTGAATTAAAAAATTAAAACAAAAGATTTTTTTTCCTGAAAGTCTGGGCCAAAAACGTGGGTAAGCATTATACATTGCAAAATATGGTACCTAGGATAAACCTAACCAATGATGTAAAAGGTCCATATTTGGAAAATTTTTAAACAATGAAGAAAGAAGTTGAAGAAGATACAAATAAGTAGAAGCATATACCACGCTCAGAGGTAGGAAGAATTAACATCATTAAAATGTTCATAATACCCAAAGCAATCTATAGATTCAATGCAATTCCTATCAATATTCCAATGACATTTTTCATAGAATAAGAACAAATATTTCAAAAGTTATATGGAACCACAAAAGGTCACACATAGTAACAGTGATTCTGCGAAAGAAGAACAAAGCTGGAGGAATCACACTATCTAATATCAAACTATACTTAAGGTCATAGTAATCAAAAAAGCATGGTACTGGCATAAAAACAGACACATAGATCAATGGAACAGAATAGAGAGTCCAGAAATAAATCCACATCTTTATAGTCAGTTAATATTCAACAGGGGAAGCAAGCACATATAATGGGCTAAAGACAGTTTATTCAAAAAATGGTGTTGGAAAAATTGGTCATATGCATGTAGAAAAATGAAACTATATCACCTTCTTACACAACACACAAGAATAAATTCAAAATGGATTAAACAATTAAATCTTAGACCTAAAACTCTAAAAATCATGGAAGAAAACATAGGCAGCAAAATCTCAGACATTGCTCATTGCAACACTGAAGTCCAGCAAATGGAGAAGCAAAAAAAGCTGTAGCACATTTATGCAATGGACTACTACTCAGCTATTAAAAAGAAGAAAATTTCACCCTTTGCAACAGCATGGATGGACCTGGAGAACATTATGAAAAATGAAATAAGCCAGTCAGAGAAAGACAAATACCATGTGATTTCACCCATATGTGGAATCTAATGAACAAACTGAACTAACAAGCAAAATAGAGACAGACTTATAGAGAGCAGGATGACAGCTAAGGGGTAGGGAGGTTAGGGGGTAGAGGGATTGAGCAAAAAGGAAAAAGGACTTATGGACATGGACATCAGTGTGGTGATTGTGGGGACATGGGGGTATAAGGGGACTAAATGGTAATGAAAACAATAAAATAAAAATCATTAAAAATAAAAGCAATGAAAAAATGTCCTCAAGTGAGGATAATTTTAAAAAGAAGACAAATAAATAATATAGTACTTAATATATATTAAAATAAGATTAAACTATATTCCGTGTACTTACACCTGTAAACCTATTTTTCCACCCCTATGTATGGCAGTCTGAGCTAAGGATGAGGTAATATTACTGTAGACAGTCAGAGAGCACCAGAGAGTCACCCCCGTTGGCCAAGATGGTTCAGGCATAAGTTCTTATACTGAGCAGCTGAAAGCTACAAAGATAAATGGATATGGCCCCAGTATACCCAAAGCTAGAAAGATGATTGGAAAGGAAAACAAACAAACAAAAAAAAGGCCCTGTCTTCCCTATCCCTATAAGAACTTGTCTTGAGAAGGAAGCAGAGATGGTCTTTGAGATGGATATCCACCATTCTTCCAGGTTATGTCACCTGAATAAAACTCTTTCCTTTTGAAAAAAATTTATTTTAGACTTCCAGCCCAGATGGAGGCATAGATAGATACATTTTGCTTCCTTGCACAACTCAAAGAAGGAAAACAACCAATTTAAAAAAGAAAAACTGCCAGAAAATTGAACTGTATGAAAGTCCGACAACCAAGGAACTAAAGAAGAAACACTCATCCAGACTAGTAGGAGGGGTGGAAATGGGCAGCCAGGGTAGAGAGGACATGTGGCAAGGCAGCAGCTGGGAGACCAAGTGGGTGAGGCTGCAGCTGGTGGACCAGGCAGTTCCACATTTACATGTGGATAAACTGGGAGGAACAAGTGAGGAGCGAGACAAACCACACAACCCAGGGTTCTAGCACGGGAAAAGAAAGCCTCGAAACCTCTGGCTGTAAAAATCTGCAGGGGTTGCAGCAGGGGGAGAAACTCCCAGCCTCACAGGAGAGTTCATTGGAGAGACCCAGTGGATCCTAGAACATACACAAACACACCCACCCAGGAATAAGCACCAGAAGGGCCGAATTTTGCTTGTGGGTAACAGAGGAAGTGACTGAAAGCAAGCCAAGAGCTGAGCAAGTGGCATTGTTCCCTCTCTGACTCCTCCCCCACACACAGCATCACAAAGCAGCAACGTGGGTTGCCCCACCCTGGGGAATGCCTAAGTCTCTGCCCCTTACAACATAACAGGAGTGCCAAGGCAAAGAAATATGGCCCAAATGAAAGAACAGATCAAAACTTCAAAAATAGAGCTAAGCAGCAAAGAGACAGCCAACCTATCAGATGCAGAGTTCAAAACACTGGTAATCTGGATGCTCACAGAAATGTTTGAGTATGGTTGCAAAATAGATGGAAAAGTGAAGGCTATGCAAAATGAAATAAAATAAAATATACAGGGAACCAACAGTGAAGGGAAAGGAACTGGGGCTCAAATCAACGATTTGGGACGGAAGGAAGAAAGAAACATTCGACTAGAACAGAATGAAGAAAAAAGAATTCAAAAAACATGAGGAGAGGCCCAGGAACCTCTGGGTCAACTTTAAATGTTCCAACATCCGAATCATGGGGGTGCCAGAAGGAGAAGAGGAAGAGCGAGACATTGAAAATTTATTTGAACAAATAATGAAGGAAAACTCCCTTGATCTGGCAAAGGAAATAGACTTGCCAGTCCAGGAAGTCAGAGAGTCCCAGAGAAGTTGGATCCAAGGAGGAACACACCAAAACACAGCATAATTAAATTACCCAAGATTAAAGATAAGGAATCTTAAAAGCAACCAGAAAAAAGGTGAGTTACCTACAAGAGAGTTCCCATAAGATTAGCAGCTGATTTCTCAAAAGAAACCTTACAGTGAAGAAGGGGCTGGAAAGAAGTATTCAAAGTCATAAAAAGCAAGGACCTACATCCAAGATTACTCTATCCAGCAAAGGTATCATTTAGAATGGAAGGGCAGGTAAAGTGCTTCCCAGGTAAGGTAGAGTTAGGAGTTCATCATCACCAAGCCCTCATTATATAAAATGTTAAAGGGACTTATCTAAGAAAAGAAGATCAAAACTATGAACAGTAAAATACTCATACTTGACAACTCGTAACTATCAACAACTGAATCTAAAATACAAAAACAAAAACAAACTAAGCAAACAACTAGAACAGGAACACAATCAGGGAAATGGAGATCACATGGAGGGTTATCAGCAGGGAGGGGCTAGGGGAGGGGGGAGAATGGAGGAAAAAAGGTACAGGGAATAAGAAGCATAATAGGTAGGTACAAAATAGACAGTTAAGAATAATATAGGAAATGGAAAAGTCAAAGAACTTATATGTATGACCCATGGACATGAACTAAGAGAGGAGAATTCTGTGGGGAGCGGGGTGCAGGGAAGAGGGGGATAAAGTGGAGAAAAAAATAGGACAATTGTAATAGCATAATCAATAAAATATACATAAAATTTTATTTTAGAGAGAGGGGAAGGGAGGGAGAGAGAGAGGGAGAAAAATGTGAAAGTGAGAGAGTAACCTCAATTGGTTGCCTCTTGCAAGAACCCTGACTTGGGAATGAACCCACAAGCCACACATGTGCCCTCACCAGGAGTTGAACCCACAATCTTCCAGTTTACAGGACAATGCTCCAACCAACTGAGCCACACTGGTCAGGGCTAAACCTCTTTCCTTGTGCACCAGCACCTGTCTCATGAGTTTGGCTTTTGTTGTGGCAGGCAGGCAAACTAGTGTTTTCAGTTACATAAAGCACCTTGGAGGCTTCAGAGGGGAGGAAGTTCATTCGGAGGATGATAAGAAGAGCAGGTGTTCAGTAATTAGATGTTTGCCCTGCCCTATAGATAGGTCATAAAAAGTTATTTCTGGTTATAACACTTATGGTCAAGGCCCCAAATTTAAATTCGGGTTTTTTTTTTAAAGATTTTATTTATTTATTTTTAGAAAGGGGAAAAGGGGGAGAAAGAAAGGGAGAGAAATACCAAGACAGTAAAGTTGTATTCAAAGTTAGATGCAAATCCACTAACACGGGATTTTCAGATTGTAGAAAACCAGTTTTTCACCCTTAGTTCATCACCCACATCCAGCCTGCAAGAGTTGGAAAGATTGAAAAAGACAGAAGACTCTAGGTTTTTAGAGAAATCTATTGGTTTTCTAAGTCATTGCCACCACCTCCAACTTCACCACAAGTGTATGCCCTCATCTCACACTGTTATAAGGATCCATGCTGGGAGTGCACAGCAGTACATAATAGGCATTTCTTCCGATTTGAGAGACACAGCAGCTGATGTCTGAGTTATGCCTGGGATATGTAAAGGGTTGGCTCTGGCATCCTGTGGGGTAGAGATTAGACTATGATTTGAGATATTTACTCTAGCTTAAATATGGTACATCCATGCAGGAGCTCTAGAGAAGTACTGTCTTGGATCCTGTTCAAGAAAGTTGCCTAGAGAAGTGAGTGGACTTCAGCAGGAGAAAGGTGGAGCCATAACACCAGATGGCTAGAATCTCCAGAAAGCATTGTAAAAACAAAAACAAAAACAAAACTGTAAAAGCAATGCATTTATCTATGCAGAAGAAACTGCAGAGATGAAGGCCCTATTTATGGGAAGAGGGAGCTTTAAAGAACCCAGGGATACAGCCACACCCCCCAAAAAGAGTAAGCCTTAAACATCTGCAAATCCCAGAGAATGCAGGTGCCACTCATGACAGTATTATTTAAGTACAAACTTGATTGTATCTCCTATCACTTCCCACATATGTTCTAACTATAACAAGACTTACAGTGGTGTAAGTCATTCACTGGAAAGGGTGCCTGGATGCAGGTGCAAATAGGGGCTGAAATTCAGCCTGCTTTTCACTTTCCAAACCATACTCCCTGGCAGGGTTATATCTACCTGGAAAAACAGTTGCCCTTTTCTATTTGACACAGAACTTCAGTTCTCTCACCAAAGGGTTGCCTCTACCCAAAAGGGGAACCTTCCTCTAATCTACACAAAGATACCAAATAGACTAGCAGCCACTCAGCCAGGAGGGATCAGAGACAGTAGCTAGCAAGATGAGGGAGGAGGGGAAGCACTGAATGAGTAGAGAGAAACTGGTCAACAGTCCTTTTCCATAGGACATGACCCACCTCACAGAGGCCCAAGATGGTAGAGAGAGAAAGGCCTCAGTTTTTTTTAATCCTCACTGAGGACATGCTTATTGATTTTAGAGAGAGGAGAAGGGAGGGAGAGAGAAAGAGGGAGAGAAATATTGATGTGAGAGAGAAACATCAATCAGTTACCTCTCACATGTGCCCACCCCAACTAGGGACCAAACATGCAACCCAGGCAGGTGCCCTGATCAGGAATCAAACCCACAACCCTTCAGTCTATGGGATGACACTCCAACTGAGCCACACTGGCCAGGGAAAGTCTGTTTTAAATAAATTTTCAAGTCATGACTATTAGAGGGGGCCAGGCATTTTTGTTACATAACTGATGCTGTTTGGAAGACAAGTATGACAGGAGGACTTTTACTACATGAGTGATCAGCAAAGTTGAGGGACTTGACCAAGGTTTCATCTAACGGGGCAAAGTGATTAAATTAATGGGCCAATGGAAGACAAAAATTAAGATGTTTTCCACCCTGTAGTGGAGACCTCTTGTTCCCTACTAATATAACTTCTCTTCTTTAGGCACAAAGCAAGACTGTTTTCCAGCATTTCTTAAAATTTCATATTACCTTTAGACTAATTCTCTCCAATGGAATGTGAAATGGATTAGGGTTAATCTGATGGGTGCCACTGCCAGCCCTGGCTTAGTAACTCCCCTCCCTATGCCCCACTCCTCACATGAAACTCTTTTCTTTCCTCTCTGCCAGTTGGATGCAGATAATGACAGGGCACAAAAAATGACAGAAGGAAGCTAGGTCCATGAATAACAGCAAGAATGAGAGATGCCTCCACCAAACTAAATAGCTCTCCAAGACTACTATGTGAGCAGGAAAGAAAACTTCTATTTTGCTGTCATTATATTTTAGGTTTGTTTGTATTCAAGGAATCATAAATCTTTCAAGTCTAGGAAAACTAAGGTAGAAATTATTTCTTTCTAGGCAAGAGAGAACTGCAAGGAGACGGGCTCTCTGTGAACAAAATAGAACACAGGATTTAAATAGGCCTTGGGGGAAATGTGGGCTATTGGTTAATTATCAATGATCGCCTTTGATTGGCTCAAAGTGAAGTGGGGTTGGTCCATGATTGGATGGGTTTCAAGAGCCGACCTATTGAAGCAGAGTTTAGTGTCTTTGGGTAATTTAACCCAAGACTGATATTGACTGGTCTGACAGTTTCCTGTTTAAGTACCTGAGGGCATGAGAAGGAACTTCATGCAAGGGTGAAATTTTTCATTCGTATCTCCCTTTTGGTTCTCTTTGGTAGTCCATAGGAGAGAGGGAGGCTAAACAGGGGTGGGTTTTTTTTCTCTAAAGGGCTAGCAGGTAAATGTTTTAGGCTTCATAAGCCATACTGGCTCTTTTATAATAACCCAACTCTGCTGTAGCAGCACAGAAGTGGCACAGACAATATGTAAATGCATAAGCATAGCTATGTTGCAATAAAACCTATTTACAAAAATGGGTGGTTTACAAAACTCTGTGGCCAGATTTGACCCATAGGCCACAATTTGTCAACCCCTGGTTTAGAATTCCAGATCTAGTCTATCTGGACTAGATATGGTTATGGTAGTCCTTCCAGGGTGAAATTATGGTTCTGGTGATCATCAATTTAATTTTTGTAAGTTGTCTATCATTTAAAAAAATTTTACTTATTTATTTTTAGAAAGAGGGGAAGGGAAGGAGAAAGAAAGGGAGAGAAACATCGATGTGCAAGAGAAGCATCAATTGGTTGCCTCTCGCACACCCTCAAATGGGGGACATGGCCCAAAACCGAGGCTGGTGCCCCGACCAGGAATTGAACCAGCGACATTTTGACTCACAGGCTGGCACTCAATCCACTAAGCCACACCAGCCAGGACTCAATTTCATTTTGTTTTTGATTCAGGATCATTTGTTGCACCATAATGAGATAGCCACCACACAATGAGTTTAAAATTCTGGACACCAACTAGACAGTACGTGATTGCAACATAAACAAGTATCCAACTACTAGGATAAGTACATGAAACTCATGATCCAAATTTTCAGATTAAGCCCCAAGAAAAGATCCTTTACTTGACCTAAATTATGGGACAAGACAAAGGAGTATTAACCATGTTGTTAAATCTTTTTAAATATTTTGCAGTTTTGCTAACTTTTTTGATAATGTTGAAAATCTCTCTGAGAGATCTTTGAGTCTATAACTGTAATATGTTCCCTTAGTAAAGTACAAGTTCTTTTTTGTGAGATAAGGAGAATGTCTTAGGCCCCCCTATTTTTGGGTACTACCTGTCCTATTTTAGTGACTTTTTGCAATAACAAGTCTAAAGGTTGTGAGGTCTTTGTTATACTTTCAGTCATTTGTATAGCCATAAAGTTGAAGAAATTTCCCAAACTTATGTGTCCCTTGCAAGGCATGCTGTGAAGTTGCCTGGGGGCAAAAAATACTTTCTGAATTCTCTTTAACTGGTCTGCGTTCTCCAAGTTAAAGTCACACCTCTGTTCATTGCCACTATGGCAACATTTGCTCACATATATCAGGAATGGAGGGATTCCCGTTTGTGTAATGTTGACCAAAAGGGTCCTTGCATGAGGTCCTGAATTATTCCAAATGCAGGCATAAGCTTCCACTGCAGCTGGGAACATGTGCTCTGGAGACCCAGATTTTTCACTGCTCTGAGCTGACATGTACTTGTCTGCAAAATGACGTTGAAAGCACCACAAATATTGATTTTGGGGTTACAGATAAATTTTAGCAAGTAGATGAATTTGCAAATGTGGAATCCATGAATAATGAAAATCAACTATATCACTCTCTTGTTGAAGGATATTTGTTTTATGTCAGTCAGTTGCTATAATAAATTAAGCTACTATGAACATTGTAAATAAATAAATGGATGGATGGATGGATGAATGAATGAATGAATGCAGGCAACAGTTGCCATAAGTAGAAACTTACTGCCTATTTGCAGGGAGTAACCAGGAGGCCTTTATTTCACAAATCGAGTACCACTCATTAGGGGCCATCTTGAAAGTGGGCTCAGGCCTGAATAATCCAAACTTCTCATTACGGATCCTCATAAAGTCAGTGGACTTGAGACTACTTCCATTTTTAAACTAATTTAAAATGTCTGAAAGAATGTTTTGGTATGCCTTTGTAATAAGAGCTCCATGGATGAAGCATTTTCTCAGATGAACCAGAGGAATGATTCATCCACTGGTCTGTCAGTTCTGTAAGTCTGGACACACAAATTGGTCTACACCTTAGACCCTTCAGTTTGATTTTTGTATAAGCAAAAATGTCCTGGCATGGCAATAAATGGTACTGGCAGCATGACATTGTTAGGTGTCTGATGGTGCTTACAAGTTATTGAGAGATTATTACTATAAAGTCATTGATATTATTTATAAGCAATTTATATGACCTAAAGTGACGTGAGTGCAACCAAGCAACTAGATCTGGCTAGACGGTAGGCTTATTGTGGACAAGTGTTTGCTGCATACAGAATTCTCTAAAGGTAAGAATTTCAACAACAAAAAAAGAAAAAGCCTATGTTAAAAGAATCCTTAGCATATTAAAAGTTGTGTGGTTTTATGGTATACTACCTTCTGGGTAAGAAATAAAAGGGAGAGAAATAGGAAATATACATATACATTCTTTTATACAAAAAAAAAACACAGGATGGATAAACCAATAATGAGATTGGTTGCCTACAGGAGGGGGAGATAATGGGATGCAGACAAAGGAGATGGAAACAGATTGGAAGAAAAAACTGGTCTTCCGGACTTCTAGTCAAGATGGCAGCATAGGCAGACATGGCTTCCCTCTTCTCACAACCGCATCAAAATTACAACTAAAATATAGAACAACTATCATTCAGAACTGTCAGAAATCAAGTTGAAGGGAAGGCCGACAACTACGGAATTAAAGAAACCACATTCATCCAGACTGGTAGGAGGGGTGCAGATGTGGAAGAAGCTGATCCCTGACCCATATATGGAGGATAAAAATTCGGGAGAGAGATTTTGGGAGCGAGGAGTCCCAGCTGAGGGGACCCTGGGCTGAAGGGCCCCACACCGAGCCCCTCAGCCCAGGGTTCCAGTATGAGGAAGATAAGTCCCCAAAACTTAGGGCTGCAAAAACCAGCAGCAATTGAGTCGGTGGAAGAAACTTCTGAAGCCCCAGAAGGAATTAAGAATTCCTCTTAAAGAACCCGCACATGGACTCACCTACTCAGACTTAATCCCTCTGAGCTCTAGCACCAGTGGCATAGAGGGAGAAACTGAAGTGTCTGGCATCAAAGCAAGCAGAGGCCATTATCCCTTTTCTAAACCCGTCCCACACACACCCGGCAAGTTGGTGCCATATCCAAAACTCCATCAACCTGGCTAACACTGTTTGACATACCTTGGAGATCCCTAGATCTCCAGAGACTCTGTCCCACCCAACTTAGGGCCCACCCAAGCGCCTTTTCCATATGAATGGCTGGTGTTGGCTCATGCTTCACAACTTCCTAAATCCTCTCAAACAAGCAACAGCTGGCCTCAGTGAGCCACAGACCCAGCACTAGCAGCAGCCAGCCTAGATCACGGCATGGATTCATCTGGGAATCTCCAAGCCCAGAACAAGTAGCAGCTATCTCAGATTGCTTTATAGCTCAGGCAGGGTTGGCTCAGGCAGGTTTGCCCCAAGCAGAACACAGGTGCGGGCTGACCTTAGCCTATACCACCTAGGAAACCACAGAGGACAGCTACAGACCACATCAGAGCACCACGACCCCATCCCTGCACAGCTGATCCTCCACGGAGGGCAGAGGTTGGTGCTAAGTGGTCATGGCCAATCCTTACAGCTGACTGGCCTGGGTAAATCCCTCCCATTGATTTGCCAACAGCAATCAAGGCTCAACTACAAGAGTAGGGTATACTCAGCCCATACTAAGGGCACACCTTGAGTACCCAGCTTGGGTAATAGGGGTGGCTGTGTAGGGGTGAACCCTACAGGACACCTACTACATTAGGCCACACTACCAAGACATGGAGTCAAAGTAGCTCTACCTAATACATACAAACAAACACAAGGGAGGCTGCCGAAACAAGGAGACACAGAAACATGGATCAAATGAAAGAACAGATCAAAACTCCAGAAAAAGAGCTAAATGAAATGAAATAAGTGATCTATCAGGTGCAGAGTTCAAAGCACTGGTTATAAGGATTCTCAAGGAACTTAATGAGGACCTCAACAGCATAAACAAGATCCAGTCAGAATCAAAGGATTCACTAATTGAAATAAAGAATAATTTACACGGAAACAACAGTACAGTGGATGAAGTTGAGAATCCAATCAATGATTTGCAACATAAGGAGGCAAAAAACAAGCACTCAGTACAACAAGAAAAGAAAAGAATGCAAAACAATGAAGATAGCCTAAGCACCCTGTGGAAAAACGTCAAGCATTCTAACACTCACATCATAGGGGTGCCAGAAGGAGAAAAGAAAGAGCAAGAAATTGGAAATCTATTTGAAAAAATAATGAAAAAAAAACTTCCCTTATTTGGTGAAGGAAATAAACATGCAAGTCCAGGAAGTACAGAGGTCCCAAACAAGATGGGTGCAAAGAGACCCACTCTAAGAATCATCATAATTAAAATGCCAAAGAGGATCTTAAAAGCAACAAGAGAAAAGCAGTTATTAACCTTCAGGGGAATTCCCATAAGACTGTCAGCTGATTTCTCAAAAGAAACTTTGCAGGCTAGAAGGGATTGGCAAGAAATATTTAAAGTCATGAAAAGCGGGGATCTATAGCCAAGATTGTTCTACCCAGCAAAGCTATCATTTAGAATTGAAGGGCAGATAAAGAGCTTACCAGACAAGAAAAAACTAAACGAGCTCATGATCATCAAGCCATTATTATATGAAATGTTAAAGGGTCTCTTAAGAAAAAGTAGAAGATCAAAATTATGAACAATAAAATGGCAAAAATACATATCTTTCAACAATCAAATCTAAAAAACAAACTAAGCAAACAAGAACAGAGACAAAATCATAGATACGGACAGCATTTTGATGTTTGCCAGATGGGAGGGGGTATGAGGGAATTAAGAAGTACAAATGGGTAGTTACAGAATTGTCATGGGGATGTAAAGTACAGTGAAGGAAATGGAATGGCCAAAGAACTTATATGCATGGCCCACAGACATGAACAAATGGTGTGGGGGCTGCCTGAGGGAATGGGGGAAGGGGGAAAAGGGGAAGAATTGGAACAACTTAATAGCATAATCAATAAAATAAAATTTTAAAAAAGAAATAGATTGGAAGGGATGGAGAGAGGGGCCCTTTTCTAAATATACATTTTTGTACAGTTCAGACTTTTAGAACCATGTTAGTCTCTCAAATACTCAAAGAAGGAAATCAGTGAGACTAGGGGCGGGGAGGACCCTCAAATGGAATACAACATGTGACACACCTGCATTTTCAAGTGAATAACTTAACTATACTGAAGGAAAGAGAACTAACTTTTGAACACGGTATGTTCAATATATACCCTGAGGCGAAAGACCAAAAAACCCCCCAAAATACTGGAAACCAATATTGAACTCTAGTTAATGCGTTTGTTTTTCACAGTGGTATGGGTTATAATTCTGCAGCTGCTTTATGTGTATTCTAGATCTGAGCAAATAAATATATTGTGGAGACTGAGAGATAGGTTTCTTACTGTTCAAGAGAGTTGCAAACATAGGAAAATGAAGGGCAAGAGTAAACCCTGTGGTGTTAAACTCAAAATTAGAGATGTAAATATTTATTCCTGTTTTAAATAGGTAGGGTGAGATATAGATACAGAAATATATAGTGTGTGGCAAAAGAAGGGTTACAGTTGTTCATAGATCTAGTTTTGCTAAACCCTGTATACAGATTACATACAAATTTAATATTAAATGTATAAATATATACATATATATATATAAAAATAAATTTCCTGGCTCTGTCTGTTGAGAGGGCCTAAAAGCAGCAACACGATAACAGCACACTAATAACCTAGGTCTAATTCTCTTAAACACCATTCTCCACTGAAAGGAACCAGGGTTCTTTGTAGAAGTGGCTGAGTCCAGGGAAGGTAAAGGGTGTTCTTTCGGAAAGTTCTCAAAGAATGGTGGAATCACATCAAAATAACATCGAAGATAGGTTGGAAAGGCTCCCAGTAACAAAATCTGGAACAATTTGAGAATTAAAATAATTATAATAATGGAATAAAATAAGAATCCATGAGTTCATATTTACACAAATAAATAAATGACTAAAAGTACATGGTCGGGAGGACTCTTCCTTACAGCAGAATTCCAACTAATAAATGTAGAGAGAATTATGGAAGTGAATTAGAAAAATCACCATTTGGCAACTTGCGTACTAATAATTGTTTCAGGCAAGAGGCATGAATGGATACTAACATTAGTTGATAAGAGTTGATGATAAACAAAATATTTTTTATAGACTCTCAGTGCCTCTCCATATCAAATACTTATTAATTATAAAGGGAAAAAGAGTAACTTGACAATGGAGAAAACTCAGACACCACTTCAACCAAGTGATCAAAGTAAACATTACTAGTAAGGAGAAAAATTGACATTATATGCCTCCTGATATGATGCACCAAGAAAAAGACAACAGTACTTCTGTAGTATTCCTGACAGAAGTGCATATATTCAATTTAATCAGGCAAACTCAAACTGAAGGATATTGTATAAAATAATAGTCCTGTACTCTTCAATAATGTCCAAGTTATAAAAGGAAAAGAGTGTAGATTACTGACTTAATGAAAAATAAAGAGACTTGACCATTTTACATGCAATGTGTGATCCAGACCAGGAAAAATTTCTCTATTTTATTTTGATATAAAATATATTTTGAGGACATTTGGAATAATAAGAATATGATACATGAATGAGATAATAGTATTGTATTGATGTTAATTTCCAGATTTTGATAATTATACTATCATTATGGAAGAGAATGTACTTGTATTTATGAAATACACACTAAAATATTTAGGCATAATGGGACATTATGTCTGCAAATTACTCTCAAGTGGTTCACAGAATATGGTTAACAATATGGATACAGAGAGTTAAAGAATGACAAAGCAAATGTTGTAAAATGATAACATTTGTGAAGTCCAGGGGAAGGGTACATAGGAATTCTTTGCACTAATTTTGCAACTTTTCCATAAGTCTGAAGTTATTACAAAATAACTTTATGTATAAGCCTAAAGCATACAGTGAAAAATTACAGCCAGAAGGATAAAGAACAAACAAAGAACAAATGCATCAAAGAAGACTCAGTAGCTACCTATGCATAACCTGAAGCAACTGGAGCACGAGACAAACCTAAATCAAGGCACATTCTACAGAATTACTAGCCCTGCAGCCACAAGCCAAATAAAGGCTGAAGCCTCAAGAAAATGGAAAAGGCAAGGAATGGTTCTTCCTTAGCACCTTCAGAGGGAGTGCAGCCTTATGTATAGACACCTTGATTTCAGACTTTCAGCCTCCAGAGCTGTGAGAGAATAAATTTACATTGTTTTAAGCTGTCAGGTTTGTGGTATTTGTTAGTGGACACCTTGACTTTAGACTTTTGGCCTTCAGAGCTGTGAAAGAATAAATTTCTATTGTTTAAAAAAATAATAACTGGCCCCATCTCTTCAAAATGTCAAAGTTGAGAGGACAGAGAAAGACTGAGACTGATCCAGATGAAGGGAGGCTAAAGAGAGATGACAACTGAAATGCTACTGATGTTCCTGGATTAGATCCTGGATCTGACGAATTCTTACTATAGAGGACAAGTAGGACAGTGGGTGAAATCTGAATAAATTCCGTGGGTTGCATAACAGTGTTGTATCAATGTTAATTTCCTGATTTTGACACATTTCCATTGTGGTTATATGAGAATATCTTTGATTTAAAAATTTTTTTTAAAAATTCAAACAAAAGAAGTCACTGTGATTTCAAACAGCTGCTTGCTAGCATAATGATCTGCTAAAGTGTTTTCTCTAAATATTTTTAGCATGAGCCTCAACCTAATGACAGCAATTTCCAAGATATCAGAAAACTAATTTATTTGGTGTCCATTTAAATTATTTTTTTATTGATTTTTTTTTTTTTGAGAGAGAGAAGGGGGGTGAGAGAGAGAAGGGGGGTGAGAAAGAGACATCAACTTGTTGTTCCAGTTATTTATGCATTCATTGGTTGATTCTTGTATGTGTCATGACCAGGGATCAAACCTGCAACCTTGGCATATATTGGGACAATGTTCTAACCAACTGAACTACCCAACCAAAGCCTGGTATCCATTTTTTTTTAAATACTTACTCAAGGTTATGTTTATTGATTTTAGAGAGGAAGGGTGAGAAGGAGGGAAGGAGGGAGAGGCAGAGATGGAAAGAGATGGAAAGAGAGAGAGAGAGAGACATCTATGTGAGAGAGAAACATCAACAGTTGCCCCTCATACGCACCCTGACTGAGGGGCAGACCCACAACCTAAGTATATGCCCTGACTGGGGATTGAACCCACAGCATTTTGGTGCATGGAAAGATGCTCTAACCAACACCCGGCCACGGCTTTGTGTCCATTTTTAATAGGGATACTTGAGGAGGTTAAAAAAATAAAAACAAACAAACAAACAAAAAAACAGCTCCTTCTTTCCATGGTATTCTGAAGTCGTGGACCTTGAGTCAGAATGCTAGAGTGTATTGGTTTTTTCTTGCTGTGCTTAACAAGATATTGTAAGAGATAAGCTCAGGCAAGACCATATTGGTTTGCAAGCAGTCCAGTATGGGGCCTTGAAAAGTTGGAGAAGCCATTGAATACCAACAGCAGGAAAAAAGACTGAAAAGGCTTTGAAAAACAAAGGTCCACTAACATTTCAATTAAACAGAGGAATTTAGCACTATTGCAAAGAACAGTTTAAAAGCTTTCCTTCCACCTAAGCCTGTCATGTCATAGGGTCTTATTGTAACTGCCATGAAGTTAGAAAAAAAAGAGGCATGGAGTAAAGAAATAAATGGAAAAGGGAGGATGGGAAACACGAACTAGTAATGTCCAAAGCAATTATGGAATCCTGGTAGGTGTACATGAAGACGTCCTTTCCTGGCAAGTTCCTAGATTAGACCCAATTTTGCTCTTCAGGAAAAATTCTCTTGTCACTGGTCTCCTTATTTCCTGGTTCTGCCCTCTGGCAAGTCCTCCCTTAGCCATTGTTCTCCCTGGCTTCAGTGAAGTGGGAAGCATGCCCTCCTTGGGTGCAACCCAGCTGTTTCTAATCTTTTACTAGTGTCCTGTTTCCCAGTTCTTTCAGCTGGTACTCTGCAAATGCAAGGTACAGGTCAGCTTCATGTCCAACATGATTTGGCTTTACCCCCTGATTTAGGACTTCACACATCTTCTTTCAGTCAAATTACAAAGCTGATATGCAACTATGTTGATTCCGTGTGGCCCACTGTTGTAAAGTATATATTGAAAAATAAATGATTACAAGTCAAATATTTATACTGATAGGAGAACTACAACATGGTGGTTAACAGCATGAATGGTAGTCAGTCGGCTCTGGATTCAAATCTCAGCTCTGCTACCTATAATGTAACCGAACTGGGCATGTTACTTAATTGCCATAAGTATTAATTTTCTCACCTGTAAAATGGAGGTTATTGTGAGGATTAAATGATAATGCAAGTGAAGTGTTTAGTGCATGATAACTATCAATTACTAAGTACCATAGTTTTTTCTTAATATGTATTTTAATTACCGAAGAAAGCAAAAAGTAAACTTGATTCTAAAGTTAGGACATGTATTATAATATCCTTATTGTTGATAGGAAATTATTTTTCAAAAGAGTAAATCATCATTAGATTTTTTCTTTTTTAAATTCTTTATTGCATTTTTTCCTCAGTTTTTTCCAAATGACTTTTTTTTTTACATACCTTTCTGTAACTTGCTAGTTTTTAAAAATCCTATCTTTGACAGCCCTGTCTGGCATGGCTCAGTTGGCTGAGCATCATACAGCAAAGCAAAAGTTCGCTGGTTTGATTCCCAGTCAGGGCACATGCCTGGGTTGTGGGCCCAGTCCCCGCTTGTGGTGCATTGTGAGAGACAATCAATAGATATTTTTCTCCCTCTCTTTCTCCCTCCCTTCTCCTCTCTCTAAAATAAAATCTTTAAATCCTGCCACTGCCATCTTCTCGTGTTGGTAGAAAGGTACTGACTTCATTCTTTTTAATGGATATAACATTTTTCTTTGGGTAACTGTTCATTTTTAATAAAGAGAGAGCCCTCAAATTTTATGGCTAATTCATTTTAATTTTGTATCAAACTATTAATATTAGGGTTAGGTTGTACTGGGTCAGGGTTGATCCTGTATTATAGATACAGGAAATTCAGTAATCGCACACGCCATAATCAATGTTAAAGCAAACAACACAGAGGCTTCATGGGCTTTAGGAAATGAAAGGGAAGGAGTTGTAGAAAACATACGCAAATGTAAAGACCATTAACCTAGCCCTTAAATTCTGGAAGCAAAATTGGAGGGCTGAACTGTCCATATTAGGAAATAACTGACTGCTTGACGACCAGAGTGTTAAGCTCAGTATTTTGCCCTTTTTTGGGTGGGGGAAGGGATGGAGGGTTGGAGGGGGTATGGGGAAGCAGCATGGAAGGGAATTGATTGGGAGGGTATTACTATTAGATCAGTTAGTTTTATAACCACTCTATTCTCTTCCAACCTAATCTCAGGGCAGTTATAAGCACTCTAAAATCAAATTTTCACTTTAACTGGAGAGACTGAAAATACTCAGCTATGTTTTTAATAATAAAGTTCCTGAATCAAATTCCCAAATGAGATTATGCGTTAATCCCTAAAATTGCAGCAGCGTTAAGAACATGTGTTAAGCCTTGACCAGTATGGTTTAGTTGGTTGGAGTGTCATCCCATAAACCAAAAGGTTGCAGGTTCAAGTCCCAGTCAGGGCACATGCCGAGGTTGCAGGTTCTGTGTGCGCAAGAGGCAACCGATCCATGTTTCTCTCCCACATAGTGTTTCTCCCCCTCTCTAAAAATCAATAAGCATGCCCTCCAGTGAGTATAAAAACAAACAAACAAAAAAAAAAAAACCACCAAAAAACAATGTGTCAAGATTGGTTTGAATTGCCCTGGCCGGGTGGCTCTTTTGGTCCCATGCAGCACAGGTTGAGGGTTCTATTCCCGGTCAGGGCACACACAGGATGCAACCAATCTGTTTCTCTCTCACATTGATGTTTCTTTCTCTCTCTCCCTCCCTCCCTCCCTCCCTCCCTCTAAAATCAATAAAAACATATCATTAGGTGAGAACCAAAAAAAAAAAAGGTTGGTTTGATTCAAAGCATTCAACATGTTCTCTTGCTACAAAGTAGTAAATGAGGGCCTGGGGTATAAATAACATTTTCAACCTCTGACACTGAATATACTTCACCTTAGAAAAATATCAGGGACTCACTTTATATATGTATATATGTGTTTGGTTTAGCATTAAGTTTGCAATAGGAATATAGCTGGGTGGCATGTGCTCTGTGAGGGCAATAAAGACACGTGTCAGGGTCCCAAAACACCTCAAACCTAACAAAAGCAAGTGCCCCACACCCTGTATTTAGGCAACTTCTTTTCTCCCAGGCCAACTTGCATTCTCTGAGCTTGTTACCAAAATACTTACCCGGTATCCTCCATAACTTCTCTGTACTTTTCTCTTAAAATTGACAGGTTTAAAAAAAAAAAAACACCTCAGAGAGGACAACCTTAACAACAGAAAATGCGTATTACTGTCATTGATAACTCAACATTCAGTGTTGGTGCTTGGAAGTAAAGGTTCTTGATGGATGTAAAGCCCCTGGGCATGCGTAGGTAATGTAAGTGGACACACTTACAGCAACTGGTTGGCCCCACAATTCTTCCGGCTAACCAAGCTCACTGCCAGGCACAGGCATACTTCAGATTAGGAACCCTCTCTTTAGTCTCACTAGCACTTATTATAAGTCTGGTTTATAACAGCTCTGTCAGATGGGAGGCCAGATGGCTCTCAAAGAGCCCCAACCAGAGGCACAGACCTGTGGAGATGTCTTGTTCTAGGACAGATGGCATGCACTGCCTCCTGCTCCCTTTTACCCAGGCAGTCTGTGGGACAGCTGAGCACAGGGGCCACCACAGAAATCTGGATGGAGCTTTGCAAAGACACCTTTCAATTAAGTACCAAGAAGAGTGAAATGATCCAATGTTTTCGAAGATTAGTCCCTTTGAGACTGACCTTTCTGCTTGCCTTAGAGGTCTGACCTCTTCTATTCCCAAGTAAGGGAAAGAATAATACAATCAAGGCAGTTTTCAGAATGTTGTCAAATCTCAGAGTCACAGAACTGGAAAGGACCTTTGCAGTGAGAGCAGCTACCTGCAGGGGAATGCCGGTTGCCCGCTGCCAGGAGGCCTCATTACATAGAAGACTTTCTCAAAGTTCAGCTTTGGGCCTCAGTAACCAGGCGCCGGCAGGTCTCCAGGGTAGACAGGTTTGTGGAGGCTGACACATCATGTAACTCAGGATACTAAACAGCAAATACCAACTGTTTCATTCAAAATATGAACAGTTTCATGAAAGAAAGGACCCAGGAGTCAGTCTGAAGGGCCTAGCTCTCCTCCCCTCCCCCACCAGAAAAACACACTGGACACTGAAAGAGGTCCCCTCAGGAATGTGTAGATTTGACATACTCCCTTCCAGGCTCTCCCTTGGACTGTCACATTCTTTCTGTACCACATTAATACCTTCTGCTCTGCACAGGCTTCACACATGCTAACAGAGGCTCCCTGAGGCTATACCTTGAACTCAGGTTAACATTTTAATTTTCCATGACAATAAAAGGTACAGTAACTGTAAGACAGTTCTTACGGTAATCAATGTTGGAAAATCTCTTCTGGGGCCAATGCAAGTTGAAAATGTAATCACCATGAATTTCAATAGACAAACATTTTATATGCTCCCAATGTCCCAAAACTGATACCCACTCACGCTAAACACCAAATCTCATTAAGATGGGCACAATTACATCAATAATTAACACTGGTTAGCAGAAACACAAACTTAAGGCATTTTCCCTTCATTAGTTATGACTAATTATATTATTATTCTATAATATGGCCATTTACATTTTGTTTCTTAGCTTTTAGGCCCTGTAATTTATAACAACACACCTACAAATGTTATCCAATATTAATACAATTCAACCTTTATTTTTAAAAAAGTAATAAAATCAATGAAAACCACGCAAAATGATATTACTTTTACTGAATAAGTTGAAATGCAACAGACACAATGTGTAAGATTATCCTTGTTATAAATAAGCAAAACTATGAGAAATTTGATGGGAAACCTTAAGGGTACATATACCAACTATGTGACGATGATGCACGGCGGTGCTCCTCTTTAGGTACTCGGTGACTCCAAGAAGTACACCCACACAAACCCAGCCCGATAGATGCAAAGAATGTCTTGAGTATCAGTTATCTTTGATTGCAAAACAAATCACCTCAAAACTTACTGGTTTAACTTTAAAACGATAAACATCCTTCTTCACTGGTCTGTGGGTTCTCTGGAGGGTATTCTACTGGAATGGTCCAGCATAGCTGAGCCTAAATGATCTACAATGGCTTGGCTCACATTACCTGGTGGTGGGCAGGCTAGCTAATCTAAGGGGCCACACTCACATCTGGCAGTTGGTTAGTCAGTTGGGAGGATGACTACGTCTCTCATCATCCATCAGGTTAGCAGGACTTTTTCACAAGGTGGTGGAAGAGTTTCCAGCAGCAGGAGAGAGCAAGTCACAATTGTACGCACTTTTTAAGACTCCCCTTATATCAGATTTGCTAATGTCTCATAGAACAAGCCAAGTCACATGGCCAAACCAAGGCTTGTTCAAAGAATGGAGAAATAGACTTGACCTCTTGACGGGAGAAACTGAAAAAAACAGTAAGTCCATAATTAACTTCGTTAATAGGTTTTGTGACTTTAAGTGATATGATGTAGAGCAAAACCAATTTTACCATAAGCTAATTGATGTAAAGAAGAGTTAAGTTCTCACTGCATCCCATCAAAGTTATGACGAAATGTTATTCAAGGACTTGTTGTACTATGGCTATTCTTTTAATCTACCATACCTTGGATGACCAAGTAGAGAGATTAAATGATATTCTTTGTAATCAGAATGAGTGTATATTTCTAGGTTGAAACATATTCTTATCAAGGGGTTCGGAGCTCTTCTGATATAACTATTGAGGTCATCTAGTGAGGCTGCTCTCTCAGGTCCTTTATTACACCTGAGATAGAGACAAAACCACAGCAGGAGGCAAAGGTTGGGCTCTATAGGCCCCGTGAAGAAATTTAGGTCTCATTCCCAAGGGCAATGGGAAGATACAGAGCGTTTTAGGAAGGAGCTGCAGTGAGGAGAGTAATACTAGAAGCTCTGCTAGGAAGAACAGTGAGATAAGGCTTTAGAGATAGAATATGGGTCAAGGAACAGGTGCTTTATTTATTTTTTGGCCAAAAGGTTGTTGAATCTAGAGGTTGTTTGAATACTGATGGAAAGACCCAATATTGCAAAAATTAAAGGAAAAGCCCTGAGAACTAGGAAGGGAAGCTTCAGCACATGGAAGTTTGGCTAAAAAAACCCCGAAACATTATTATGCAATAAAATGGATTGTATTTTTGTTGTACAGTTTTATCGATTTTAACACATATAAATTCACGTAACTGCCACAACAGGACACAGAAGAGTTCCATCACCCCAAACCCTATCCTGCTATCCCTTTATAGTCACTCCTCCACCCCAACTCCTGGGAACAACTGACTTACTCTCCATCATTATAGTTTCAATCTTTTCAAGAGTATCAATTTGAGACTACCTTCTTTCACTCAGTATAATGCCTATTGTTGTAACCCCAAGTTGTTGGCTGCATCGATACTTTATTCCTTTTTATTGCCGAGCCGTATTCCATTGGGATCAGTTTCTGATAGTATTTTCCGGGTCAGTAAATGATACCACCATTCTAACCAGTTACTTGGGCCAAAACACTTGGCATCGTCCTCGACTCTTCTCTAACCTGTACATCCAATCCATTAGCAACCCTGGTGACTATACGTTCAAAATACACCTGGAACCTGACTACTTCTTATCACCCACACTGTTGTCATCTAGTTTAGGTCACCATCATTTCTGCCAAGACCAGTGTTTCCACTCTTATGTCCCACCTCTCAGGATCCATTCTCCACACAATAGCTGGCATTATTCTTTCAGAGACTTAAATCCGATCAAGTCCCTCTACTGCTCAAAACTCTCCAGTGATTTCCATGGTAACAATCCAAAGATGTCATCGTTATGGCCTACAAGGCCCTGTATGATTGGGCCCCTGGATACCTGTCTGATGTCGTCTCCTACCACTCTCATCACTCGCTATCAACTATAGTGGTCTCCTTGCTATTCTTACACCAAGGCAAGCATATTCCTGCCTCAGATCACTTGAACTTGCTGTTGCCTCTGTCTGGAACACTATTTCCCTAGATATCCACATGGCTCACTCTCATCAAGTCACTTTCAGTTTCTGCTTAAATGTCCCTTAACAATGAGTCCTTCTCTGACTAACATCTAAAATACCAGCTACCTGACACCACTGTCTAACCCTTACCCTGCTTTGTTCTTCATAGCACATATCCCTTCACACAGATATATATTTGTTTCTCTGTCTCCCTACACTGGAAAGATCCCTTAGAACAAGGAATTTTTTTGTTCAATGCTCAACAAGTGCCTACATGAATGGCTTGCCTGGCATATAGCAGGAGTTCAAAGAATATTTGTTTTTTAAGATTTTATTTATTTTGAGACAGAGGGGAAGGGAGGGAGAAAGAGAGGGCGAGAAACCTCAGTGTGTGGTTGCCTCTCACACACCCCCAGCTGGCGACCTGGCCCACAACCCAGGCAAGTGCCCTGCCTGGAATTGAACTGGTGATCCTTTGTTTCAATTCCAGGCCGTCACTCAGTCCACTGAGACACATCAGTTGGGGTTCAATGAACATTTTTGATTGAATAAATTATGGGAAGAAAGGACAGGAACAGAATACCTGCAGATTTCTAGATTTTAGGGCATTCTACATTTTCTGTTATATGTATAGTAAGATAATCAGGGGAAGGGGTACAGGAAATATTGAGTTAAGAGATCTGCAGAGGTATTGGAAAGCAAGTTAACTAGAAAAATATAATGAAATTTCCAGGCACTGTTCAGTCCATTTAAGGTTAAAATGATTAACTTAGTGATGCCAGTCTGCCGAGCAGGACAAATTTCAATGACAAGGCACAGGCATGGAGGAGCATGTTGGTCCACTCAGGGTAGAGGACTTAGCTGGGGAAGAAGGAGTGATGGGCAGACTTAAGGGTATGCAAGAGCAGGCCCTGACAGTGTGGCTCAGTGGGTTTGGGCGTCTTCCCACGAAGCTAAAGATCACCAGTTCAACTCCCGGTAAGGGCACATGCCTGGGTTGCCCGCCTGAGGATCAAGTACAGGCTTTCAACAGGTTGGAGGTCCTGATAAAGTGGGGGGGGAAAAACAGTTATGGTGAAGTTCTTCAGCAGTCAAACTGAAAGGATATCGGGCTGTAGTTGGTCAGAGGGATGCTTAATTATCGATTCCTGACGTGATGGCATTTCTGATGGTAAGATTCAGGTCTCCGACCGGGATTGGGAGGTTAATATAAGGGTCACTACAGATGACGCAAGGATGTTAATTGCGCTGTCCACACTGACTATGAAATTATCAAGATGGGAAGCAGAAGAAAGTAAGGCAAGGGGCTGGATGCACAAATAAGCAGATGCTCTCTACAGAGACGGTTAAATAGCTGGAGAGTCTTGAGAGTAAGCATCGGAGAAACAACGGTTTTTACGAGGTGACCGTATACGGCACATGGTTCCCCACCTTTGGAATCTGGGGATATAAGAATACTAATTCATGTGGGGAGTGGGGTCCCAAGGGATGCCTTAAAGGACGGCCAGGTCTCAGGCCAGTAAGGAATGTAGTTCAGATAAAAGGTGATCTGGAAGCGGGAATCTCAGAGGAAGACTGGCTTGAGATTTGAGGTTGGGGGAGAAACCGAAGCAAAGGAAAACACCACTCGTTTTCCTTTATTTACCTTCCTCACAACCTGCCGACCGCGCCACACGAACCTCCATAACAAGAAAATACGCAGAGAAAACAGTAGGTACTCCGACTCTTTTCAACTTTTTCGCGGAAGTGCTCATAACGGATCTCCTCCGTGTCCGCCCTTTCCCACTGGCAGAAACTTCCGCCACCTTCGACCCGCTTCCGCTCACGACTTAATTGGGCGGTGCGGTCCCTAGAAGTCACTTCCGCCTGACCCCGCCCCTCGATCCCTTTTTGGCTGCTTCCGGCTTCAGACCGCGCCCCATCCCTAGTGGCACCGCCCCCTCCCCACCCAAAGCCGACGGGCGGGCCCCGCGGCGCCGCTTCCGGTGCGGGCCCCGCCCCGGCTGTGGCCCCCGGCTGCGGACTAGTCGAAGAAGCAGCGGTGGCGCCGGGGTCTAAGTGGTTGCCTCCTCTACCGCCCGCGGACCTGGAGCTCCTGGCACAGGTAAGGCGAGCGGGCCCGGCACCCTCAGTCGCGCCGGGAGCGGGGGCTGTAGCAGGTGGAGGCGACGGAGGGGCAGGTGTGCAAGGATAGACTTGAAGGCGCTGGCCGGCGGAGTCCCGGGGCCGTGGAGGAAAAGTCAGAGCGCTGGGAGGAGACCGGAGACGCTCAGCGCTCATTAGGGTGATTGGAGATAAGGAATGGGCCGAGTAAGGCTCTCCTCCCATCCCCCGGGAATTGAGAAGGCGAGATAGGTTGGGTTGGGACAATCAGAGAAGAGCCAGTGGATTGGCTGGCAGAGCCGGGTAGAGGTAAAAGTAATCAGACTGGATTGGAGGGTATAAAAGGGGAGGGGGGAGTAACTAAGGGGGGAGGTATGGGGCTTGAAGGAGACCAGGACTAGAGAGATCGCGCAGCGAAGGTACTGGGAGTGGTGAGCGAGACGTGGTTCAAAGCTGCAAACAGTCCGTTGCTCCGGACTTGGTGGTCCGGGAACTTTAGGGAAATGGGGGAGGGGGCTGTGTGAAGGGATGAAGTGGCTTAGAGTTCTGGGACGAGTTTTTTGAATGTAGGCAGGTGGTATTGTTGTTTGCATCGACTGGCTTCTTTTAGGGACGGGGGACGATGGGCTTTTGGGGGTAGGGTGTGTGTATTGAGCTGCAGAACTGAGTCATATCAGCCTTACTAAAGAGCCTGTGAGACACATCCTCCTCTGCTGGGGACAGCAGAGATGGTGCCACGAGAAGCAGTTAAATGACTGGCAGGACTTGGGTGAAAAACTTCCTGCTCCTGATTGACTGTAATGATTGTAAGGAAAATTAAAATGGCCAACGAATTATTTGCTTTATTCTTTAGTTTAGTTTTCTTTGATACAAATTGTTTTTATTTTAAACGAACACTTTTGCTAACTGGATTTAATGTGAGTGTAAATCTTTCCCTGCTTTGTTACACTATAAAAAGGGCTAAAGCAGAATGAAAGCATGATACAGACATACTTTCTAAAGTGCTAAGCAAGGAATTAAAGGTAGTAGGAGGCAAATTGAAATTTGAATCTTTCTCAGAATACAAAAGGCAAAAGCAGTGCTAAGATAAACAGAAAGTTAGAATTTTTAATTTTTTAATTTTTTATTTTTGCCTAGCTTTAAAAGTTAGACCTTTTTTCCGTAACCCATTAAAATATTTATACATCAAAACTGTTTTTATTGCTGGGGATGTAATTATTTCCCCATGAATTTTTGAAGATGCTAAAGATACTTGGCTTTTTTAACCTTTCCACCCAATCCTAAAACAGTGGAACAATGCAAATATCAAGTCCCAGCCTGTGCAGTGCATTCTCTTTTCATGTGATGATAACATTGTACGCCATACTGCAAGCTCTTTCCACTTAAAATTTGCCGGGGCATAGTAGTAATCCCCATTCAGTTATGAAGCCTTGCTGAGGCAGCATAGCTCAAGTGACGCTTGTTGGGGGTAGGGATTGGAGAGGAGGAAGGGAAGGGGGAGTAAGAAGAGGAGAGCATGTGAAAGGGGTGTGTGTTTGGAGACTGATTGGTAAGAATGCTGATAGACCAGCCCCCGGAATATTTTTGGTCTGAAAGCCTTTTCTTTTTGTATTTGCCATAGAGTATAGTAGAAATGAATCAGAGAAAAAAGGGGTATGAAGAGTTTAGTTGGCTGTGGATAAAAAGCATTAACTTACTGTTTAGATAATATTGATATCTGTTTCAAATTAATTAACTTTAAAATCTCCAGGGGCATTCCACCTTGTTTGTTTTTGAGTGACCATTGCAATTTGAAACTCTTGCCTCCTTGCTGGATTGGAGGGGGGCATACATTCTTTCATGTTGTTGAAATTGGATTCTTTTTAGGCTATAATGTCCTGTTGGCATGGCCCAGCCCACTTGAAAAGCAGGCTGGCAATTTGATCTGGGAAATTTGAAAAGTTTAGACCCAAGAGCAGTTTGCTAACTTCTTTTTGTCTGTGAAAGAAATCATTCTGTTTGCCCGATAGTTCTGTGTCTTGTTTGGATGATAATTTCTTTCTCTGATGGGCCTGAGAACATAAGCAATATTTTCTGTTTTGTAGGCAAGCTCTTCCTTTTCTTTATTATTGTGGTTTTCATGTTCACAACCTTTGTACAGTGCAAACCTAGTTGCCTTTCCAGTAGTAAACAGATTAATGTTTGGTATGTTGAGGGAGAGCGATCAGAACACAGATGTTTATATACTGGATACTGCCTGGATTCACACAATAGTCCATCACTACTAAGATTCGTCCCATATTCCCCTCTTAAACCTTGTTCCTCTTCTTCACATGCTTCCCTACCTTACTCACCCCTGAAACTCCCACCACTCACTCATCTTAAAATTCAGGTATAGGAGCATATATTTAATATTCGGAACTCATACCCTTTGCTGGAGAAAGGAAAGCCTTCTTATACCTGTTTTACATAGTGGTGTGTTTTTTTTTTCCTTTTTTCTCCTTCTTTGTGGTTTCTATTAATCACTTAAAGGTTTGGACCCAGTGTGCCTACTGGGCTGTGCCCAGGTTCAGAGCCATGCCGATTGGTGGGTGAAGCTTGAGGCCGTGATGGAGCCACTGCAACAGCAACCACCGCAGCAGCCACCACCGCAGCCACCAAACGTAGCTCCTCTGGGGATGGATGCCAGAGAGAAGCAGGGACGACAGATGAGCGAAGCCCAGTTCTTGTATGCCCAGAAGCTGGTCACACAGACTCTCCTTTCTGCCACACCTGGGCGGCCTGCTGGCAGCTCTTCCCTGGGTCCCTTAGCCAGAGTTCCTCCGGCCACAGCCATGACCCAAGTTTTTGAACGGAACAGTGCAAACTCAGAGCCCGAGGAAGAGGAGGGAGGCTTGGAAGATGATGATGGGGATGATGACATTGAGGAGGTGGCTGAGAAGGACACCCAGGGTGCATCAAAATATTCTCAAGGGCAGAAAGTGTCTTGCCAAGACCCCAGAGCGGCACCCATATCTGGTCTCCTTCCAGCACAAGGGCTCCCACCACATGGACAGCAAGCTCAAGAAGACCACACCAAAGATGCTACCAAGGCTCCACCTTCAGTCCCCACAGCTGGGCAGCCAGATTGGAATCAGGATGAGCAGCTCAAACAGGTCAGACTTTCTCGTGTGGGGGTCATTTGTTCTTCCTAAAGGCTAGTCAGAGAGGGGTACTAAACTGCCAGGACCAGGGGCTGTGCCAGTCTATGCCTTCTCACCCTACTTCAGTGACCAGCAGCTTAGGCATGAATAGGCTTTGGATTTTTTCACCGTACTTGTTTTCTTGATTAAAGTAAAGCAATGTGTAAGTCACTGCTCATATAGATTGTTCCAAGTCTGAAGTTAGAGAATGTCAACATAATCACTTTTTTCTTTAAGGAAGGATGAGGTTGCAACAGTGTTGTGGGATACCTAAAAATGAGATGTGTGACTCTAATTATAGTTTTCTTAGTAGTAATGTAAAAGAACAATCTTTTTTTTAACTTAAAATAATCCTCACCCTAGAATATGTTTATTGATTTTAGAGAGGGAGAGAGAAACATTAATGTGAGAGAGAAACATTGATTGGTTGCCTCCCGTATGTGCACTGATTGAGGATCAGACCTGCAGCGTTTTGGTGTATGGGACTATGCTCCAGCCAGCTGAGCCACCTGGCAAGAGCAAAGAACAATCTTGCTTAAGACAGTTTGTTAGCTCCAGGCTAACTCAGGATCCTGTTCTTTAAAGACAGTTTTGTTGTTCTGCTGCTAAACATAACTGAGGAGAAGCACTTGCATTGTGTGTATTTATAACAAAGAGCCTTTAGACATGATTTTATTTCACAGGAGAGGGTAGATCTCAAAATTCCCATTTTAGCCAAGGCAAGCTTAAGTGATTTTTAAACATAGTCGACATTAGAGTCATCTAGGGAGCTTTAACAATATATACATTTCAGGGTCCTAATGTGTTATCTCAGGGGATGGAGCCTAAGGAATCTGTTCTCAACCAAGCCTTTGATTTCTGATTCTTCCCTTTCTGACCTGCCTTACACTTTTTCCTCACCTGAAGAATGGCATCAATGATAAGTTGTTCCACCCTAAGTGACTTTCTGGTGCTTGGACAGGGAGCTCATGATAAAGCTAGTAATTTACACATGCTTCCCATAAGCACATACTCTTCATGTGGTCCAGTGGTGTTGTTTAGAAATCAATTATGAAAAGCTGTGGATTTTCACAGGGCAACTTAAGTCACCTATGAGAAGTTCTTTGGTACCTGAAAAATCACCCATTTTGTATCAAAGAGCCTGTGCAGTTCATCTGAGTTTACAATAGTGGTGTTGGCAGGAGATTTCCAGAACCAACAAAGTGGAGTCCAAATCCCATCTCTTCCACGTATTACCCTGTGCTCTCTCAATAGGGCTCTTCATCTCTCTGAGCCTGCCTTCTACCTGTGAGATAAAAATCTCACAGGGTTTTTTGTGGTTTTTTTAGTGAATTAAAAGACAATTTTTATTGTAATCACCAGTCGCAAAATGGCAGTCACACAACCTTATGAAAAATTTACAGAAGTTATCAGACTTAGTGGCCAGCAGAGAGATATTTAAATATTTTGTGAATATACTTGCCAACAGAACAACAATAAAAAACTTCAGAAGGGGAACCCAAGGCATTTTATGGCTCCATATAGCTTCCTTCTCCTTTTGGCATACCATTTCTCTTGTTCAATCCAATGCTGAACTCTGATAAAGAAGTCCCACATTTGAAAGAGTGTCTGAATACAAGTAGAAGAGAGAACTGGTGCAAAATGTATCAGGGAAGAATTTTTACCATACTTATTTTCTTGATTAAAGAAAACAGGCCTCAGGGAAGAAATGAATTAGCACATCCTGCTAGGTCTTACTCTTGAAGGATGGTACCTTTTTTGTTAATTGAAAAGAAATGAAAAATAAGGTAGATAGCCACAAAAAAAAAAATTAATAAAAGATTTCTAGCTCTACTTTCTCTCTTTTCTTTCCTGACATAGCAAACTAATGTTTCATAGTCTTGCATTTATCTGATACTGACTGCAGGGATCCTAGAAGGGGCTGTAGTGAGACAATCTGCAATTTGAAAGTTCTCTCAAGAGAAGGCGTTCTGTCAGGGCTGTGGAGGGAATAGAACGATGTTGTAAGGATTAATTGTGCTAGTATGTGGTTATAGGTGGTAGTGCTCCAAGTGCTCTTTAGTACAAACAGTGCCACCTCTACTGATTTTGCACAGACCTGCTCCGAGGCAGGGAACATGCTGAGACACACAGAGGTTTTTCCTTAGATCACCGGGGAGGTAGTGGCAGAGATAGGACAAGGGTCAGAAAAGCCCAGCTTCCACGACAGCAGCAGCCTGGCTGCCCGCCCAGACTTGCCTCCCGGCTGATTGCTCTGGTTAGCAAGACATCTGTGAGTTGCCGGCAGCCCCCGCACTGCTGGGTGGTTGGCAGGGTTCCATGCTGGCCGCTGAGTCAGCTCATAGTGGGATCCCGCCCTGACGGCACTGGGAAAGTTCAGGCCTGAGGCGGCTGGGCTGCCCCTGCTTTGGCAGCTGGCCAGCCTTTGCGAGTGTGCGGTCGTTCCTAGAAAGTACAGCCGCCTGCCTGCGAGGAAAAAGTGGAGCTCCAGAGCCTGTCTATCTTCAGGAAGTGCAGCAGGTGTTGAGGTCAAGCCATTAGAGCTTTGAAAAAAAGAGACTCTTCAGAACTGGCGTGTGCATGTACACACGTGCACATGGTGGCAGGCACCCAGCTCTGGCGGCAGCAGTCCTGTGACTACACAGCTCAGGGGAACTGACTGTGGGCTTCTGAAACTCTTTGAGTTCCTTTTAACTCTCTGAAGCATACTCACTAATTATAGACTGCCTGGCAGAGCACTGCCAAAATGTTTTATAAATGCCAGTGTAGCTGAGGCCTAATCTCATCCCCTGAATTTACTTTACCCCTCAATTTGAAGATCAAGAATTGGGTGAGGGGATCATTGGGTAACAGTGACTTAAAACCTTAGATGTGTACCTCCTTTCCTTCTGAATTTAATTTTACAAAATCATTTTGTTCTGTGCCCTCCTCCTTTGTCTGATCCTGCTTTTCTTTTCCTTTTTTAAATTTTTATTTATTGATTTGAGAGGGATGGGGGAGGGGAGGGAACATCAGTTTTTCATTCCACTTATTTATGCGTTCATTGGTTGATTTTTGTCTGTGCCCTCACCAGGGATTGAACCCACAACCTTGGTGTATCAGGAGGATGCTCTGAGCTACCCAGTCAAGGCTGATCCTGCTTTTAAAGTAGTAAATGGTGTGCTTGGGGATTTAAAAACCTTTTTCAAGTTGTGCTTTAGAAGAGGGTCTAAAAAAAAAAATCATTGGGAGAAACTATAGCAACTGTTAGGAACCATAAAACTAGTTTTTTTTATGATTCAAAGTCTTTTGTTTCTTAAGCAATTACTAGAGAGCAGCAATAAATGATCTCTTGCTTCAGCAAAAATTACAAAGATTGACACTAAGTGTTGTTATTGTTCATGTGCTGCAGTGTTCATTTTGTTGTTTTTACACAGCAGACTTTTAGAGAGGCTACTTTGGGCCAGGCCTGTGCTCCAGGGACTAAGGCATGCTTCTCCCACAAGGAGCTCATCATGATCTAGCAGAGGCAGTGCGAGAACCTCAAGAAGGATTGTTGGTCTTGGGTTGCAACAATTTCACTCTATCCTGAGTCAGCTGAAGCCAAACTGCTTAGTCTAAGCTGTGCAGGCAGATAATTTTAAAACAAGGAGTTGCTTTACGCATTTACACACCAAGGTAAAAGAGTTAATTTTGTTGATAGCATAGCTACCATAACTTAGTAAACCAACAAGAATACTCAAGGTATTTTGCAAGATTTTGATGGGTAGGGGAGGCGGCACATATCTGCCAACTAAAAAGCAGATGTTGAAAAGCTTAAGGGCTCCACAGATTATCCTTTGCTTCTTAAACCCCTTTCTTAGAACATGTGAAGTCAAAATAATTTCATGGATTCTCTTTGAAAAAACTTTTAGAAAAAATTTGCTTCTTAAGCCTGGATCCTTAGAAAGAGTGTAAGATTCTCTGACATCAGAGTGATGGGAAGATGAATAATGCTGCTGAGCCCAGGGTTTTAGAGGCAATCACATTTCAGTGGGCGGAGTAAATAATTGTAAAACCAGACAACACAGAGCTGAGTGGCCTTTCTCTCAGGGGAGATCATCAGTAAGCTCCGTCAGCATACAACCCACTGAGGGCTGTTGCTGGTCTAGTAGGTATAGTGCTCTGTCCTCGTGAAAAGAGGGCAGTTCAGGCAGTAAAGGCTTTGTTTGTCTAGAACCCACTAGTGGAACCAGAAGGGCATAGACTCCCTGCCATACAATAGATAGATGTACGATGGCTTGATAGGCGTGTGGGAGCCAGAGTGTGTGGGTCTAAAGTGGCAGTCACTTTAGTTACTGAGTGTGGGAAAGAAAAGGGATGAGGGACTACTTGGTCTCCAGAATCTATTTGTTAGCCAAGAGTCCCTCTAAGTAGTAAGGTGTGTTCTCTTGAGTTCAGCCTGGCTTTCTTGGTACATACTGCGTGTCTTTGGAACATTAGATGCTTTTTGTAAAGATTGCGCGAACTATTGCTTGGAAAAAATAAGGTCAAAGCTTTCTCCACATTCTTTGTAGGTTTATCTTGCCTGCCTTCAGCATCTAAAATCACAACGGAATTCATCTGGGTCAGTGATTTTCATTAGGAGGCGATTTACCACCTCTTCCTACCTCCAGGGGATGTTTGGCAACTTGTTTGGTTATCTTGATTTTGGGGAGTCGAGAAGAATGTGCCACTGGCAAATACTGGGTAGAGACCAGGGATAGTATTAAATAGCCTACAATCATAGGACAGTCTCCCATAACAAAGAATTACCTGGTCAGAAATGTCCCAGAGAATGGTAATCCTCTCCCACCATCCTCAGATAGTGATTTTAAAGATATTACAAAGGTGTTTTTTTTTTCTTTCGATTTATTTTATTATCTCCCTGCCAAGCTACAGCAAGCAACTAAAAGCCATCTTCCTTTTTTTTTAAAACATTTTATTGATTATACTATTACAGTTGTCCATTTTTTCCCTCCCTTTATTCCCCTCTGCTCTGCAATCCCCCCTCCCACCAGCATTCCCTCCCTTAGTTCAGGTCCATGGGTCATAAATATAAGTTCTTTGGTTTCTCCATTTCCTATGCTATTCTTAACTTCCTCCTGTCTATTTTGTACCTACCACTGATGCTTCTTATTCCCTGTACCTTTTCCCCCATTCTCCCCCTTACTGCTCTCCACTGATAACCCTCCATGCGATCTCCATTTCTGTAATTCTGTTCCTGTTCTAGGTGTTTGCTTAGTTTTTGAGGGTTTTTTTTTTTCTTTTTTGGTAGGTTTGGTTGTTGATAGTTGTGAGTTTGCTGTCATTTTACTGTTCATAATTTTAATCTTCTTCTCTTTCCTAAATAAGTCCCCTTAACATTTCATGTAATAAGTGATGATGCTTGGTGATGATGAACTCCTTTCACTTTACCTTACCTGGGAAACACTTTATCTGCCCTTCCATTCTAAGTGACAGCTTTGCTGGATAGAGTAATCTTGGATGTAGGTCCTTGCCCTTCATGACTTGGAATACTTGGTTCCAGCGCCTTCTTGCCTGTAAGGTTTCTTTTGAGAAATCAGCTGATAGTCTTTATGGGAACTCCTTTATAGGTAACTGTCTCCTTTTCTCTTTCTGTGTTTAAGATGCTCTCCTTATCTTTAATCTTGGGTGATGTAATGATGATGTGCCTTGTGTGTGTGAGTCCTTGGGTCCAACTTCTTTGGGACTCTGAGCTTCCTGACTTCCTAGAAGCCTATTTCCTTTGCCAGATTTGGGGAGTTCTCCTTCATTAGTTTTTCAGATAAGTTTTCAATGTCTTGCTCTTCCTCTTCTCCTTCTGGCACCCCTATGATTCAGATGTTGGAGCGTTCAGAGTTGTCCCAGTGGTCCCTCAACCTCTCATTTTTTGAATTCTTTCTTTATTCTGCCCCAGTTGAATGTTTATTTCTTCCTTCAGCTCCAAATTGTTGATTTGAATTCCGGCTTCCTTCCCTTCACTGTTGGTTCCCTGTATATTTTTCTTTATTTCACTTTGCATACCTTTCACTTTTTCCTCTATTTTGTGTCCATACTCAACCATTTCTGTGAGCTACCTGATTACCAGAGTTTAGCTACCTCTTCATTGCTTAGTTCTGTTTTTGGAGCTTTGATCCGATCTCTCATTTGGACCATATTTCTTTGTCTCAGCACACCTGTTACTTTGTAAGGGGCGGAGCCTTAGGTGTTCACCAGGGTGGGTCCACTCACCTTCTCTGCCTTGTGGCTGCTGTATGTGGGGAAGGGATCTAAGAGGGAACAATGACGCTTGCTCCACTCTTGGCCAGCTCTCAGTCGCTTCTGCGGCTACCCACAAGGAAATTGGGTTCTTCTGGTGCTGATTCCCAGGTAGGTGGGTTTCTGTGTGTTCTAGGACCCTGTGAGAGTTCTTCAATGAACTCTCCTGTGAGGCTGGAAGTTTCTCCTGCTGCTGCAACCCCCACAGAGGTTTTGAACCTTTCTTTTCCTGCACTGGAACCCTGAGTTGCACGGTCTGTCTCGCTCCCCATTTGTTCTCCTGGTTTGTCTGCATGCAAATGTGGGACTGCCCAGTCCACCAGCCCCACCCAGTCCCCCAGCCACTCTCTTCCCCCTTGCTTTGCTTCCTCTCCCCTTCAGCTGCACGTCTCCACCCCTCCTACTGGTCTGGATGAATGTTGCTTTAACTCTTTGGTTGTCGGATTTCCATACAGTTCGATTTTCTGGCAGCTCTGGTTATTTTTTGTTTTTAAATTTGTTGTTGTCCTTCCTTTGGTTGTGCAAGGCAGCAAAGTGTATCTACCTGTGCTTCTATCTTGCTGGAAGTGAAAAAGCCATCTTCCTATTAACACAAATTGTAATTTCTCTTTATTTTGCTAGTACCCAAGTTTGTTGGTCTGAAATGACTCTGGCATCCTCCCAGAGTCATTTCAGACCTTCCTAAAATTTATTCTGTGTTGGATTCATTAATTTTACTTTCTCCTCAAAAGCTCAAAATTATCTGGAATCATAGAGATTTTTATACATTTTTCATTTAGCTCTAGACCCTGTGTTTTAAAAATAAAGATTTTACAAAGGTGGAAGAAGAATATGAGTGCGAAAGATCTGTGTAAAGTTTATACTATCATACAAAAGTTAGGTTGAATTGTTATTAGCACCTAAATACTTTTTGGAGCTACAACTTTTCAGTCTTTACTACCTTTGTAGGTAAGATGCTTCATATATCCTAGGTACTATTCTAAAACAACTCCTTTTTTCTAGAGCTGTGGCCAGACTCTAGTATTCTCGAGTTCTCTGAAACATTTCAGGATTATGCGAGCTGAAAGCATTGCATTTTTGAAGCTGCTTCTTCTACTTTAAAATAGGGATAAGTACATGTTTCTTCTTTAGGTAGAAGTAAACTTTATATAAATTGTTACAAAGACAAGATCAGTGACTTAACTTGGGTTCTGATTCTTTTTACCAAACACTAATCCCTCGACATGTGTCCCAGATCCCATGCTGTCCTAATTTTCAGGGACTTGCTCCATTAGTGAACTTCCATTTCTCTGAATTTTTGGACTCTCTTCTGAAACCTTTTCCATGTTCACAAATGTTCTACTGTCTCACACATTTAAAAAAAAAAATCTCCTTAATCAATAAATATGCCTGATTTGATCGTTACAAGGAAATGAGGAGTCACTTTTAAATATATTTTCCTTCCAGCACACCTCCTTCCAGCTTTTCTGTAGTCCTGTCTACCCTTTTCCCAAATCAAAGCTTCTCAGGAATTATTTGCACTCCTTACGTCCACTTTGTCATCTCCTACTCACTCCTGAACACTCTTCTAGTCCAGACTTTGTCCCTTCCATGTCCCTAAAGTTCCTCTTGGTAAGGCTGCCTAATGACCACCACGTTGCTGAGCCCACCCTGCCTTGACCTCATGTGCTCTCTCAGCAACATCAGATACAATTGACCCTGTCCTTGAAACATTCTCTCTTGCTTTCTGTTAGCCCCATTAGCTTATTTTCTTTATGTCTTTCTCTTCTATCCTGACCTCTAGAACTCTAAGTTCCTGGGGACTCTGTCTTAAACTCTCTTCATTATATGTTTCCCCTGAGCAATTTCTTTCAGTTTCTTGGCTTTAAATACTATTCTGCAAGCATTTGATTCTAATACCTATTGTTTGAACCCGTGTTTCCATTCTGAGCTCAACGGATATATTCCTTACTTCCTTGACATTTCTACTTAGATTTTTACTGGCAGCTCAAGTTTAACACATTTAAAATTGATCTCTTGGTTTCCAACTTATTCCCTCATGCCTATTTCCTCCTTTATGTTCCTTCTCTGTGAATGGCATTTCTATTGAGTTGGTTGTTCATATCAGAAACCTTGGAGTTGACAATCTTTCTTACCTCCTGCCCTGTCACTCCATCTGGTGATGTCCAGTGTATCACCAAGACTTATTGATTGTCCCATCTAAATATCAAGAATCCTGCCACTTCTCTTCTTCTCCACCATTACCCGCTTAATCCGAGTTACCTACCTACTGCTGTAGATATCAACTAGTTTGTCTTCCCTCCCCCATTCAAAAACATCCTCTAAACAGCCCCTAGAGCAGGGATGTCCAACCTTTTGGCATCTCTGGGCCACATGGAAGAAGAGTTGTCTTGGGCCACACATTAAATACACAAACACTGACGAAAACTAATGAGCCAGAAAAAAAGGTGTGTGCATAATTTTTGTGATATCCACCACTGCATATAAGCAAAAAGTCATCACATAATAACCCTAAATATGCAGCGGCCCTTTTGATAATCTTAAAATCATCGAGCAGGTCCCAAGTTTGTGATCACTAATATAGAAAGTGTACAGTATATCTAAGTACTGAAACATCACTGATTTTTTTAAAATATGTTTTATTATAAAATTAAAAGAGGGCAACATAAAACTAGTGGAATGTTCGACATTGTGTTTAGAAAGTAGTGTATCAGTGTCGTTTGATAGAAGTAGTTGCAATTCTCAGTGAGTTTTCAAGGTGCTCATCAGATATTTTGGTTCTGATTTTACTCATTGTGTTTCATTCTTGAAAATAGTTGCTCACAAATGTAGGTGCTGCCAAATAGCGATGACATGAATAAGGTGTGATTGTGAAACAAGTGCTATTTGTCTCTGGGAAGATAGAACCTATAAAAGTTCAGTAAAGAGACATGGTCAGATTTTTCTTTAAGTTGAATGTCAGATTATAGCTCTATGCATTTCATTTGAAAATTGGCAGGTAACATTATGTCGATTGGAAATAGAGTCACAAATATAGAAAATATTGATTATTTTCCTGGAAATCTTGAAATCTTTTTTCAAGTTGTGGCAGATCGAAAAGCAAGGCTGCATATTTTTTTGCTGTTCACAGGACTATCGTTTCGCCAACATGTCAAAATGCATGAAATTGTTTGCTTTAATTTGAGCGTGCCATAATTTCAGTTTCATTTGGAACACTGTTTCGGTTTGAAACATGGTATTGATAAGTTGGGTTACACCTTAAGACGCATGTTTAACTCATTTAAACGAGCAGTTAAATCCACTAAAAATGCTAAATTGTAAGCCAGATTTCGTCAAGTTGTGACACAGATTTGGTTTTTGATACCATGAACAAGTTGGTAACGTGTCTCAAACCATAAAATCTTTTTAGCATTTGGCCTCGACTTAGCCATCTTACTTCTGTAAAGTAAATGATGTCACCATAGTTTCAAGGAATTCCTGGAGTTGGCAATGATTCAGTCCTTGGCTATTATGAAATTCACAGCCTTGATGATAATTTGCATGACGTTATCCATTTTTAAAGCTTTTGTGCATAAATTTTCTTGATGTACCAAGCAATGTTACTTCATCAAACGTGAGTTTTGGGCAGCAATGTCATCGTCTTCTATTAATTTTAAAAGTCCCTCTTTCACCTGCCATCACCAGGGTCCCATCAGTAACTATACCAGATACGTTGACAATGCGACAAAGAAAATCACTTTAACCTATTTTTTACTGCTTAATATGAATCTCTTGATTTAGTTGTGTCTTTTAATGGCACTAAAGAAGCCACTTTTTCTATAACATATTCATCATCAACACCTCTAATAAGTGGCAAGGTGAGCCATATCTGTGGCATCAGTGCTATCATCCATCGCCAAAGCATAAAATTTAAAATTAGCAGCTTTACTCTCCAAACTTCTTTCAACAGATTTTCCAATTTCTTCAGTTCACTTGGCTATAGTCTGGTGAGACAAACTGATTTTAGAAATGTCCCCCCTTTTTTCAGGACAAATTATATCTGTCACACTTTCTATACATTGCTTAATAAACTCAACATCAGGAAATGGTCTTGATTTTTTTTTTTTTTTTTGCTATTAAATATGCTACCACATAAGCAGCTTTTACAGTAGAATCTGCCCAAATTATAACTTTTTGGAAATATTTATATGATGCCTTTTCAAATTATAGCTTTTGAAAACTTGCACAAATTCCCTACAAATTAAGCAGAGTGCCTTACTGTTTGCCTCGAAAAAAAGTAGTCATCTGCCCGCCTTTCATTAAACAACCTTCCTTCATCTGTAATTTTTCTTTTCTTTTTTTATTTTTTATTTTATTTTTTATTAAAGATTTTACTTATTTTTAGAGAGAGGGGAAGGGAGGGAGAAACGGGGAGAGAAACACCAATGTGCAACAGATACATAAATCAGTTGCCGCTCACACGCCCCCAGCTGGGGACCTGGCCCGAAACCCAGGCATGTGCCCTGACTGGGAATCGACCGTTCAGCCCCTAGGCTGACACTCAATCCACTGAGCCACACCAGCCAGGGCTTTCATCTGTAATTTTTCTGTTTTGGGGTCCTTTTTCCTCTGGAGATGTTGTAGAAGCCATACTAGGATTAAAAAAATAATAATAGATAAGGGACTTTATTTACTTTTATTATGAAAATTAATTGACAGGATAATAGAAAGCAAGGTTTGGACCCCCCACAGCCCTCTCTGTTGCTGATACAGGGTGAGGCAGAGGGCCGGATTGTAAAGCATGGAGGGCAATATGTGAGGCGCCTCCGAGGTATGGAAGTACCTTTAATCAGGTAAGAATGCTTACCTTACTTCTAAATAACATTAAACGCCAAACATTGCAGTGGTAGGTTGAAATATTACTGATAATCACTGCCTCGCTAAGTCACCACGAGCACATGTAACACCTGATAGTGTCAGATCTACTGTCTGCGCTTAGAAGATAACACTAGAAACCACACATCACCATAAAATTGAAGCCACCCATGCATACAAATAACAAGAGCATATGTACGTTTATTTTATGTGACATTGCAACACCTAATCACAAAAAAACTCAGTGTCTTAAGTAAATTTACAATATTGTGTTGGGCCACATTCATAGCCATCCTGGGCCACATGCTACCTGTGGCCACAGATTGGACGCCCCTGACCTATAGTGATCTTCTAAAAAACAAATCAAATTGTGTCACTCCTTTAACGCCCTCCAAGAATGATGTCACTTGTGTTAATTGTAATCTGCATAATCTGATCCTTACCTGCTTCTCCAGCCATGTTTTTGCACTCCTCAGGGCTCTTACCCAGCCTTCAGTTCCCACTTTTAACATCGTTTCCTCATTCCAGTAAAGATAGCAGGGTAGGTAAACATGGTACTCTCATCCTCCCACAACCATATCAGAATTACAACAAAACTACAGAACAATCATCATTCACAGCTGCCTGAAATCTAGCTGAATAGAAATCCTACAACTAGGAATGTAAAGAAGCCACATCCAGACTGAGGGGCTGAGATGTGGAGCAGGCTGGTCCCATACCTCCTTTTGGTGGATAAAAATTGTGAGGAATATCTCAGCTATGGAGGTTCCCTCTGAGTGGTGAGGGATCTGAACCCCACATAAGACCCCCCAGGCCCAGGGTTCCAGTGCTGGGAAGAGAAGTCCTCATAACTTCTGGCTGTAAAAACAAGAGGAAATTGAAGCTGAGTAAGACAGAGGGCTTTTGGAGTCCCAAGGAGTTTCTCTTAAAGGGCTCACATGGACTCAATGAGACATTCTTTCTGAGCTCCAGTGCTGGGATTGCAGCTCAAAAGGCACCAGGGACATAAGGAGTGGAACCGATGTGCCTGGTATCAGAGCAAGAGCTGGAGGGGCAGCTTTCTCCCAGACGGAAGTGCTGGCAGAGACCCTTGTTCTTTTCTCAGCCCTCCCCCCACAGAGCCTTCAGGGGGACACTGTATCTAAGTCTCCATCAACCTGGTTCACACTGTTCACCCCACTCCAGTGATTCCCCGAAACCCCACCCCACCAGACTTGCATGCCCCCCCAAACTGTTTCCAGTGGCTTTTCCATACAAATGACCTGTCTTGGCTAATGCTTTAGACTTTGCTAGAATCTCTCAAAAAAGCAGCATCTGGCCTCATCGTGCCCCCTACCTCTTGCTAAGTGGCCTCAGGCCTGGCACTAGCAGCAGACAGCCTGCGTTGGCAGCCTGGCCTCTCCTGGGCACCTCCAAGCCCAGAACAAATGGCAGTGATATGCAGATCACTTTGTAGCCCAAGCCCGGTGGCTCTAGGCAGAACAGAGCCAGTGGCCTGCACCTCCTGGGAAGCCCCAGAGCCAGCATACCTGGTGGACAGCTTCAGACCATGTTGTAACACCACCCAACCACCTCCACAGCAACACACTCAAGGGGTGGACTCAGTGGGCACCAGAGCCCTGCTGAAGTAAATATTGCTCTGTGGGGGAGGCCCTTGCACAGTTGATTCTCCAAGGTGGTCGGAGGTCAGTGGTCATTGGTTGCAGCCAGTCCTTGGAGCCAACCGGCCCCTGGGTAAATCCCTCCCATTGTCATGCCAGTGGCAGTCAAGAATCAACTACAAGAGGAGGGTGTACACAGCTCACACAGGGGGTTTGTACCTCAAGTGCTCACTTCGGTGATTGAAGAGGCTGTGCCACTGGACCCTACAGGACATATGCTATATTAGGCCATTTTATCTAACACAGGGAGGCTGCCAAAATAAGGAGACAAACATATCCCTAATGAAAGAACAGAGTAAAACTCTAGAAAAAGAGCTAAACAAAATGGAGACAAGCCATCCATTAGATGCAGAGTTTAAAACACTGATTATAAAGATACTCAATAAACTTAGAACTTCAGCAGCATGTAAAGGACGTTGAAATCATAAAAAAGAACCAGTCAGAAATGGAGAATACACTAACTGAAGAATAATATACAGGAATCAACGGTAGAATAGATGAAGCCGAGAATCAAATCAGAGACCATTTTTCCTTTTCTGAGCCCTGCCCTGACAGAGCCACAGAGCCAGTAGGCAGGCACCAAATCTGAGACGCCATCAACCTGGCTCACACTGTTTGTCTCACCCTAGTGATTCCCTGAGGCCCCGCCCCACCCATTTTCAGGCCCAACCAACTGGATCTCGTGCCTTTTCCATATGAATGGTTTGTCTCTGCCCATGCTTCAGACTTCCCTAAATTCTTCAAACAAGCAGCATCTACCTTTAGCAAGCCCCACACCTCTCACCAGCAGCTGGCCTTGGTTCACCGCTTGACCTCTCCTTGGCACTTCTAAGCCCAGCATAAACAGCCATCTGCAGATCACTTTGTAGCTTATGCTGTGTAACCCTCGACAGAACTCAGTTGTTGGCTTACCTCGGATATGCCAAGAGCAGTCAAGGCTCAACTACAACAGAAGGGCGTATACAATTCACACAGAAGCGCACCTTGAGTACGAGGCTTGGGTAGTAGAGGAGACTGTGCCATTAGACTCCATAGGATACCTACTACATTAGGCAACTCTCCCAAACCTGGGAGACATAGCAGCTCTACCTAATACATAGAAACAAACACAGGGATGCTGCCAAAATGAAGAGACAACAAAGAGAAGAGAAGAGAAGCCCAAATGAAAGAACAAAACTCCAGAAAAAGAATAAATGGAGATAAGCAATCTATAAGATGCAGAGTTCAAAACACTTACAATATGGATGCTCAAGAAACTTAGAGAGGACCTCAACAGCAAAAAAAAGATCCAGTCAGAAATGAAGTATACACTAATTGAAATAAAGAACAATTTACAGAGAATCAGTAGCGGAGTAGATGAAGCTGAGTGTCAGATCAACTATTTGGAAAATAAGGAAGAAAAAAATACCCAGTCAGAACAGAAAAAGGAAAAAAGAGTCCAAAAAAATGAGGATAGTGTAAGGAGCCCCAGGACAACTTCAAGTGTACCAACATTCATATCATAAGAGTACCGGAAGAAGAGAGAGAACAAGAAATTGAAAACCTTTTTGAAAAAAATGACAGAAAACTTCCCTAACCTGGTGAAGGAAGTAGACCTACAAGCCCAGGAAGCACAAAGAGTCCCACACATCATAATTAAAATACAAAAGTTAAAGAAAAAATTTTAAAAGCAGCAGGAGAAAAGCAGTTAGTTACCTACAAGGGAGCTCCTGTAACACTGTCAGATGGCCCTGGCTTGTGTAGCTCAGTTGGTTGGAGCATCGTCCTGTCCTATAAACTGAAAGGTTGCAAGTTTGATTCACAGTCACGTCACACGCGGAGGTTGTGGGCTCATTCTCCAACTGGGGTGCATACAAGAGGCAATGGATTGATGTTTCTCTCTCATGTTGATGTTTCTTTTTCTCTCTCCCTTTCTCTCTCTCTAATATCAATAAGCAAGTCCTTAAGTGAGAATAAGATTTTTTAAAAAAGAAAGACTTTCAAATGATTTCTCAACAGAAACTTTGCAGGCCAGGAGAGATTGGCAAGAAATATTCAAAGTGATGAAAAGCAAGGATGTACAACCAAGACTACTCTTCCCAACCAAGCTATCATTTAGAATGAAAGGGCATATAAAGAGCTTCCCAGATAAGGAAAAGCTAAAGGAGTTCATCACCACCAAACCAGTGTTACATGAAATGTTAAAGGGTCTTCTCTAAGAAAGAAAAAAAACATAAAAAATATGAACAATCAAATGGCAATAAATACATATCTTTCAACAATTGAATATTTTTTTAAAAAACACTCTGGCTGGCGTGGCTCAGTAGATTGAGTGCTAGCCTGCAGACCGACAGGCTGACAGTTCAGTTCCCTGTTGGGGTGCATGCCTGGGTTGTGGGCCAGGTCCCCAGTTGGAGGTGTGAGAGAGGCATCCAATTGCTATTTCTCTCACACATCACGTTTTTCTCCTTCTCTTTTTCCCTCCTTTCCCCTATCTATAGGAATAAATAAACAAAATCTTTAATAATAATAATAATAGTAATAATAATAATAAAAAGAGTACACAAGAAACCCCCTTAAAAAATAAATTTTTAAAAAAAGCAAAATAAACAAACAGCCCTGGCTTGTGTGGCTCAGTGGATTGAGCATCAGCCTGTGAACCTAAAGGTCGTTGATTCAGTTCTGGGTCAGGGCACATGTCTGGGTTGTTGACCAGATCCCCAGTTGGAGGCATGGGAGAGGCACCAATCGATGTTTCTCTCATGCATCAGTGTTTCTCTCCATTTGTCTCTCCCTCCCTTTCCCTCTCTCTAAAAATAAATGCTTTCTTACAAAAAGAATGAAATATTAAAAACCAAACAAATGAACAAGCTGAACAGAAACAAACTCACAGATAAAAGAACATTTTGACAGTTGCCAGTTGGGAAGGCGGTTGGGGGTGATGGATGAAAAAGGTGAAGGGATTAAGAAGTACAAATTGGTTGTTAGCAGAGAGTCATTGGGACATATGTAAAGGATGGATTATTCTAAAGGTTGAATTTGTTGTATCATCATATTACTATCTTTTCATATGTTCACCTTTTGTGTTTGTTCTTTGACTTACCTGCTTTTGTAGCCTTTGCCCATTTTTTTCTTTTTTTTAATTGTAAAAAACATGAAGTATCCCCACTTAACAGATTTTTAAGTGCTCACTGCACATTGTTAACTGTAAGCACAATGTTGTACAGTGGCGGCTCTCTAGAACTTTTTGATCTTTTTATTTTCCTTATTTATTTTTTATTTTTAGAGAGAGGGGAAGGGAAGGACAAAGAGAGGGAGAGAAACATCGATGCACAAGAGATATGTTGACTGGTTGCCTCTCACAAGCCTCCAGCCTGGGAACCTGGCCCTCAACCCAGGCATGTGCCCTGACTGGGAATTGAACTGGCAACATTTCAGTTCACAGACTGGCACTCAGTCCACTGAGCCACACCAGCCAGGGCGAACTTTTTGATCATGCATAACTGAAACTTATAGCCATTGAACAGTAACTCTTCATATCCTCCTCCTCCCAGCCTCTGGCATCCACCTTCTACTTTCTGCATCAGTGAGTTTGACTGCTCTTAGGTACCTCATGTAAGTGGAATTGTGTTTTTGTCTACGACTGGCTTAGTTCACTTTATTTACATTTATTTAAGTTTTTAAAAAAATATTTACATTATTTAGCATAGTGTCTTCCAGGTTTATCGGTGTTATCACATGTTGCAGGATACTCTTTTTAATGACTGAACAATATTCCATTTGGTATATACAACATTGTCTTCATTCATTCGTTCATCCATGGACACTTAGATTGATTCCCTATCTTGGTAATTGTGAGCAATGCTACAGTGAACATGGGAGTGCAGATATCTCTTCAAGACCCTAATTTCATTTCTTTTGGATAAATATCTAGAAGCAGGATTGCTGAATCATGTGGTAGCTCTGTTTTTTTATTTTTTTCAGAAACCTCCATATTGTTCTCCATATCAACTGCATGATTTTACATCCCCACCAACAGTGCAGAAGGATTCCAGTTTTTCCACAACCTCTCCAACACTTATTTTCTGTTTTTGTTTATATTTTTAAAATTATTTGCTTGTTTTTGTAATGGCCATCCTAACACAGATGAGATGATATCTTATTATGGCTTTCATTTGTATTTCCCTTATGATTAGCGATGTTGAATATCTTTTCATATCCTTTTTGTCCATTTATAGGTTTATAGGTCTTTTAAGAAATGTGTATTAATGTCCTTTGCCCATTTTTAAATCAGGTTTTTTGTTTTTTGGGTTGGTTTTGTTTTTTGTTTTTTTGCTATTAAACTATTGAAGTTCCTTTTACCTTTTGGATATTAATTCCTTATCAGATAAATTATTTGCAAATATTTTCGCCCATTCTGTAGGTTACCTTTTCACTCTGTTGATTGTTTGCTGTGCAGAATCATTTTAGTTTGCCCCATTTGTCTACTTCTGGCTTTTGTGACGTTTGATTTTGGTGTCATATCCAAGAAGTCATTGCCAAGACTAACGTCACAAAGCTTTCACAAAGTTTTCTTTCAGGAGCTTTATAGTTTCAGTCTTATATTTAAGTCTTAAATCTATTTGGAGTTGATTTTTATGTATGGTGTAAGATAAGGATCCAGTTTCATTCTTTTGCTTGTGGACATCCAGTTTTACCAATACCTTTTGTTGAAGAGATTATTCTTTGTTCATTGTGTATTCTTGGCACTGTACCAAAGATCAGTTGATTGTATCTGTGTGGGTTTATCTCTGGGTTCTGTATTCTTTTTTTTTTTTAAGTTTTTTAAAAAAGATTTTATTTATTTTTAGAAGGAGAAGGGAGGGACGAAGAGAAGGAAGAGAAACACCAATGTGTGGTTGTCTCTTCTATGCCTTATACTGGGGACTTGGCCTGCAATCCAGACACATGCCCTAGACTGGGAATTGAACCAGCGACACTTTGGTTTACAGGCTGGCACTCAAGTCCACTGAGCCACACCAGCCAGGGTGTGCTCTGTATTCTGTTCCATAGATCTCTGTGTCTGTCTTTATGCCAGTACCTTACTTTTTGATTACTGTAGTTTTGTATTATGTTTTTAAATCAGGAAGTATGAGGCTTCAGGTTTATCTTCCTCAAGATTGTTTTGGCTGTTTGGGGTCCTTTGTAGTTCCATATGAATTTTACAATAGCTTTTTTCTATTTCTGTAAAAAAAATGCTTTTGGGATTTTTATAGGGATTGCATTGAATCTATAGATTGCTTTGGGTAGTGTGGACATTCTAATGGTATTAACTCTTCCAATCCATAAACATGGATGTCTTTCCATTTATCTTTCTTTAATTTTTTTCAACAATGTTTTATAGTTTTTAGTGTTACAAGCCTTTTACCACCTTGGATAGATTTATTCCAGTTTTATTCTAGTTGACACTATTGTAAATGGGACAGTTTTTCTTAATTTCCTTCTCAGATTGTTTCTTGTTAGTGTATATAAACATAGGTGATTTTCATATGTTGATTTTTGTATCCTGCAACTTTCTGGAATTTGTTTATTAGTTCTAACTAGGTTTTTAGTGGAACGTTTGGCATTTGCTAAGATCATGTCATCTGCAAAACAGATAATTTTACTTTCTATTTTCCAATTTAGATACCTTTTATTTGTTTTTCTTGCCTAATTGTTCTAGTTAGGACTTACATACTATGTCAAATATAAGTGGTAGTGTAACCGAAACGCATGTTGGCTGCCTGCTGCAGTGGAAGCCAAACTCTTGAGACAGGTGCTAGTGCAAAAGGGAAGAGGTTTATTCAGGTGCTGCAACCTGAGAGACCAGTGGACTCCCATCTCAAAGACCATCTCCCCTTTCTGCTCAAACCTGAAGTTCTTAGAGGGATAGGGAGAGGGGAGGGCTTTTTTCTTTTTTCTATCCAGTTCTCTTCCTAGCTTTTGGCATGCCGAGGTCCTATTCATTCATCTTTCCAGCTTTTGGTGTGCTAGGACCCTATCTATTTATCTTTCTAGCTTTTGGTGCGCTCAGTGTAAGAACCTCCCCCTGCGCCATCTTGGCTAATGGGGGAGAACCCTAGCATTCCAGACTGTCTAGGGTAACAAATTCCCATGCAGGTCAGGGGCACTGACAACCTCTTTTCCCTTAGATTGTCAGATTAAAAAATGACAAGAGCTAAGGCAGCAATAGCCACCCGGTGTGAATGAATCAAAATTATACCTATTTTTTGTTAGAGCAGTAAAAAAATTGTATTTTTTGGTGTGCTGCAGAATTTTAGTAATTAGTTTATGTGTGCCATGAGATGAAAAAAACAAAATTGTTCTGGGTTATCTAATTTGTTGGCATCTAATTGTTCATAGTAGTCTCTTATGGTCTTGTTTATTTCTGTGACACCCATTGTGATGTCTCCTCTTTCATTTCTGATTTTGAGACCTTTCTTTTTCCCTTAGTTTAGCTAAAGATTTGTCAATTTTGTTGATATTTCCAAAGAAACCGTCAGTTTTGTTGATATTTTTCTAATCTGTTTAATTTGTTCCCTAATGTTTATTTCCTTCCTTCTGCTTAACTTTGGGTTTAGTTTGTTATTCTTTCTCTAGTTCCTTGAGGTGTAGAGTTGGGTAGCTTATTTGAGATCTTCTTTTATAATATAGGTGTTTATCATTTCCCTTTTAGTACTGCTTTTGCTGCATTCTGTGAGTTTTGGTATGTTGTGTTTTTGTTGCTTTTCCTCATTTGTCTGTGCTGTTTTCTTTTTCATATTGAACTGATTTTTTAAGGCTTTTGTGCATCATCCCTTGTCTTTATCTTTCTAATATTTTTCACAGTTGTTGGTCTTTCAGCTTCATTTTTAGCTCTTTCATCAGGTAGGAGTTTAAAATTTTGATGTAGCTATGTATTAATCTTTCCCAGCGTGATTTCTGTCCTACTTACCCCTCTAGGATTATTATTATTTTATTTCTTATTGTTTTGTAGATGTATTTTTATATGTAGATCTTTACTCCACCTTTTCCCCCCAGAAAACTCTTATTTTTTTAATATATTTTATTGATTATGCTATAACAGTTGTTTCAATTCTTCCCCCATTGCTCCCCTCCACTGGGCAACCCCATTACTTCCAGCAATACCCCTACCCCTTAGTTCATGTCCATGGGTCGTGCGTATACATTCGTTAGCTTCTTCGTTTCCTATACTATTCTTAACATCCCCCTCTCTATTTTGTACCTACCAATTATGCTTCATAATTCCTGCACTTTTTTTCCCATTCTTCCCCCTTCCCCCTCCCAGCTGATAACCCTCCAAATGATCCCCATATCAGTGATTATGATTCTGTTCCTATTCTGGTTGTTTGCTTGTTTTTGTTTTGGGTTTTTTTTAAATTAATTAATTAATTAATTTTTAGAGAGAGGGGAAGGGAGGGAGAAAGAGAAGGAGAGAAACATTGATTGGTTGCCTCTAGCACATTCCCAACTGGGGACCTGGTCTGCAACCCAAGCGTGCGCCATAACTGGGAATTGAACTGGCAACTTTCGGCTTTGCAGGCAGGCACTTAGTCTGCCGAACCACACCAGCCAAGGCTGTTTGTTTAGTTTCAGTTGTTAATAGTTGTGAATTTGTTGCCATTTTAATGTTCATAGTTTTTCTCTTTTTCTTATACAAGTCCCTTTAACATTTCTTATAATAATGGCTTGGTGATGATGAATTCCTTTAACTTTACCTTGTCTGAGAAGTGCTTTATCTGCCCTTCCATTCTAAGTGATAGCTTTGCTGGATACAGTAGTCTAGGTTGTAGGTCCTTGCTTTTCATTGCTTTGAATACTTCTTGCCAGCCCCTTCTTGCCTGCAAAGTTTCTTTTGAAAAATCAGCCGACGGTCTTATGGGAACTCCATTGTAGGTAACTCTCTCCTTTTCTCTTGCTGCTTTTAAGATTCTCTCTTTATCTTTCACCTTTGGCATCTTAATTATGATGTGTCTTGGTGTGGACCTCTTTGGGTCCAACTTGTTTCAGACTGTCTGTGCTTCCTGGACTGGTATGTCTATTTCCTTTACCAGATTTGGAAAGTTGTTTTTTCATTATTTTTTCAAATAAATTTTCAGTTTCTTGCTGTTCTTCTTTTCCTTCTGGCATCTCTATGACTTGGATGTCAGGTGTGTTTGGAGATGTCCCAGAGGCACCTTATACTGACCTTGTTTTTTTAAATTCTTGTTTCTTCGTGCTGTTCTGGTTGAATGCTTATTTCTTCCTTATGTTCCAAATCATTGATATGAATACCAGTTTTATCCCCTCCACTGTTGGATCCCTGTAAATTTTTGTTTATTTCACTTAATGTAACCTTTATTTTTTCCTGGGTCTTTTTTATTTTCTTGCCATACTCGTTGAGTTCTTTGAGCATCCTCATCACCAGTGTTTTGAACTCTGAATCTGATAGGTTGGTTATGTACATTTCATTTTAGTTACTTTTCTGGAATTTTGTTCTGTTCTGTCATTCAGGCCCTATTTCTTTGTCTCCTCAATTTGGCAGCCTCCCTGTGTTTCTTTCTCTGTATTAGGTGGAGATGCTTTACCTCCCTGTTTTAGTATCATGGCCAATTGTAGAAAAGTCACCTGTAAATTGTGTGGGGCAGAGCTTTAGGTAATTGCCAAGGCAGGGCAACCTGCTTCACTGCTTTGTGGCTCTTTTTAGGGGCTTGGCTCAGAGAGGGGACAGTGCTGCTGCCTGGCGTCTGGAGGTTTGCCTGGCACTTGCCCTGTGTTACTGGTACCCTTCCAGCTGTTGCCCTGGTACTGAATCCCAGAGAGTGTGGGTCTGCGTACATTTTAAGACTGTGCAGGTCTTTTAAATGGAGTCCCCTAAAAATCCAGTAGTTTCTTCCACCACCCCAACCCCCCTGGTTTTTACAGCAAGAATTTGTGGGGATTTATCTTCCTGGCAGTGGAACCCAGGGCTGTGTGGTCTGGCCTGGCTGGCGCTCGGATCCCTCACTCCCATGGTATCCCTCCAGATTTTTATCCGCCACATGTGAATGTGGGACCGCCTGTTCTGCCTTTCCATGCCACACCGTGTCTCTGCCTCTCTGCTTATCTCCACGTCACTGCCCCTCCTACCTGTTGGGATGAATGTGGGTTCTTTAAATCCTTCATTGTTGGTCTTCCATGCAGCTCAATTTTCTGATGGCTCTGGGTGTTAATTTGTTTTGAGGTCTAGTCATAATTCTTTATGTGGTAGCGCAAGGAGATGAAGTGTTTTTACCTATGCCTCCATCTTGAGCAGAAGTCCTCTTTACTCCATCTTGAGTTAGTGGGAAAGTTGTGAAGTAGGGATTGAACATTTTTATTTATTTATTTTAAAGTATTTATTTATTTACTTTTAGAGAGAGTGGGGAAGGTAGGGAGAAAGGGAGAGAAACATCAATGTGCAAAAGAAACATTGCGATCGGCTGCCTCTCACAGACCCCCAAATGGGGATCTGGACCACAATCCAGCATGTGCCTTGACTGGGAATTGAACCCTCTGCCTTTCAGTTTGCAGGCCGGCATTCAGTCCACTGAGTCACACCAGCCAGGGCGGGATCGAACACTTTTGAAAAACAATGTTATTTTCTAGCAAATGGTTAGCATCTTCAGGTCTTGCCTGCTCCCTTAATGTCAGAAATTTAGGCTAGTTCTGATTTTTTTACTGTTACAAGTAAAATTGTACTGTATTTCTAGTTATTTCCTTAGAGTAGATTCATAGTGTTACGAGATCAGAAGGAGACTAAGAAAGTGAGTCAGTTACAAACAGAGGCTTGAAGATGCAGTGCCTGCTTTTCATTTTCAGGTGCACTGTTTTTTTTTAAAGTATATTTTATTGATTATGCTATTATTGTTGTCCCATTTTTTTTTCTCCCCTTTATCCCCCTCCACCATGTACCGACCGCTTCCTCCAGCATTCCCCCCACCCTTAACTTCACGACCATGGGTCGTACATCTAAGTTCTTTGGCTTCTCCATTTCCTGTGCTATTCTTAACCTCCCCCTGTCTATTTTGTATCTACCATTTATGCTTCTTATTCCCCCCATTCTCCCCCTCACCCCTCTCCACTGATAACCCTCCATGTGATCTCCATTTCTGTGATTCTCTTCCTGTTCTAGTTGTTTCCTTAGTGTGTTTTTGTTTTTGTTTTTGTATTTTAGGTTCAGTTGTTGATAGTTAGGAGTTTGTTGTCATTTTACTGTTCATAGTTTTGATCTTCTTTTTCTTAGATAAGTCTCTTTAACAGTTTGTATAAAGGCTTGGTGATGATGAACTCCTTTAACTTTATCTTATCTGGGAAGCACTTTATCTGCCCTCCAATTCTAAATGACAGCTTTGCTGGATAGAGAATCTTGGACGTAGGTCCTTGCCTTTCATGACTTTGAATACCTCTTTCCAGCCCCTCTTGCCTGTAAGCATTCTTTGGAGAAATCAGCTGATTGTCATATGGGAACTCCTTTGTAGGTCTCCTTTTCTCTTGCTGCTTTTAATTTTTTCTCATTATCTTTAATGTTGGGCAACTTAATTATGATGTGTCTTGGTGCGTTCCTCTTTGGGTCCAACTTCTTTGGGGCTCTGAGTTTCCTGGATTTGCATGTCTATTTCCTTTGCCAGATTGGGGGAGTTTTCCCTCATTATTTTTTCAAATAAGTTTTCAATGTCTTGGTCTTCCTTTTCTCCTTCTGGCACCCCTATGATTCAGATGTTGGAGCGTTTAAAGTTGTCCCAGAGGTTCCTCAGCCTCTCATTTTTTGGAATTCTTCTTTCTTCATTCTGTCCCAGTTGAATGTTTATTTCTTCCTTCTGTTCCAAATCAATGATTTGAGTCCCAGTTTCCTTTCCCTTCATTGTTGGTTCCTTGTACATATTTCTTTATTTCACCTTGCATAGCCTTCAGTTCTTCCTTTATTTTGTGTCCATACTCAATCATATCTGCAGGCATCCTGATTATTGGTGTTTTGAACTCTGCATCTGGTAGGCTGGATATCTCCTCATCACTTAGTTCTTTTTCCAGAGTTTTGGCCTTTTCTTTCATTTGTGCCATATTTCTTTGTCTTGGCACATCTATTACGTTGTAAAGGGCGGAGCCTTTGGTATTCACCAGGGCGGGGCAACTCACATTGCTGCATTGTGGCACTGTATGTGGAGGAGGGGTTAGCGAGAGAACAATGCTGCTTGCTAAGCTCTTGATTCACTTTTAGTCCTCCCCCCACTTCTCACAAGCAGATCTTACGTTTAGGTGCTGCCCTAGTGCTGATTCCTGGGTGGGTGGGCTTTTGTACGTTCTAGGACCCCGTGGGCCCCTCTTATAGACTCTTTTGTGAGACTGGCAGTTTCTTCCATTGCTGCAACCCCCACTGGTTTTTACAGCCAGAAGTCTTGAGGCTTTATTTCCCCACACTGGAATCCTAGGTTGTGTAGCCTGCCTCATTCCCCAGTTGTTCCTCCCGGTTTAGCTGCACACAAATGTGGGGTCGCCCTGTCCACCAGCTGCTGCCCTGCTGCCTGCGTCTTCTCTGCCCCTCCTACCGGTCTGGATGCATGTTTCTTCTTTAACTCCTTCGTTGTCAGATTTCCATACAGTTTGATTTTTTGGCAGCTCTTGTTTTTGCTTTTAAATTGGTTGTGAACCTTCTTTTGGCTGTGCAAGGAAGTGTAGCATACCTACCTACGCTCCCATCTTTGCCAGAAGTCTGGAGCATTCCTCGTATTCTCTTGAACCTTGAAATTTAACTGCTGTCTTTAGGAAATAGTTGTTTCATTCTAGCTCCTTTTTATGGATTTGTAGTTTATTGAGGACCATCTTCTTTTAATCATGTGATTCCCCCCCACCCCACCCCAGTTCATCACTTAACCTACCTGTGGTGATTCTCCTAAGTTTATTCCTGTGATTTGTTCTTTAGACCCTGACATTCATTTGAACCTCTCTACCATCTGCCAGGCCCTCTGCCAGGTGTACCAGCGTCACAGAGGAGTAAGTCACCATCCCTGAGAGACAAACTCATAGCCAAGGAGAGGTGGCAGGCAGCACAGGGGCAGCTGGCATCAGAGTTGCAATGAGTACACCATAGTACCAACCCCTGAAGGGGGATGTGGGGTTGGGAGAAGTCCTGGGAGCAGCTCTCAAGAGTTGTAAATGAAGCTGAATTTTAAACACAAATTGTGGCTGTGTTCTGCCTGAAGAAACCTGCTCTGTGCAATCCCAAACTTGAAAATGAAAGAAGGATTTTTTTTCTTTATCAAATAATTTAACATAGCATTTTAAAAAAATCTGTTCTTCCTATACATTTAAAAGATGTAGTTTGAGAAAAAGGAGAAGCCTAATAAAACTTTACTGAAGCATTGACTTGGGACAAGTTTCCTAACCATTTCAGGTCTCAGTTTCCCCTCTTGTGAGATGCAGTGTGTCTTCACTGGCTCTCTAGCTCTGACTTACTGAACCCTGTGGTGTGAATGGATGTCAGCAACCATTGTGAAGTTAAAGTAGTTGGTAGCTCACAGGGTGGAATGAGCAGTGCTGCCAACTCAAATTCGGCACAGAAAGGGATCTGGGACTTTCCTCTGTGGCTCTCACTCTCAGACTTTGACTTGACTGGGCTAGTTCACTCACTCTTTGGCATAGAGTTGTACTCATCACCAACATTGCATTTTAGTTTCTCTTCCTCCTCTTATAGGAACACCCCATTTCTGAGCAGCCTTCTTGATTATTGCATGGAGTAATTGTGTACCTAGATAGGAAGGAAGGTAGGAATGTGCCCTCCCTCCCCTCCACAAGCCACCCTCCTTTCTATTGCTTAATCAGAAAAGGCCCCCTTAGCTCTTTTTCTAAGCCACTGAGTTTGAATTGATCTTTGTTGCTAGCAAGAGGTGGGAAGGCACTTTCCGGTTCACGCTAAAGTTACCTGACAGCGGAAGGTGTACATCTGATAATTATAACTCTGCTGCCTCCAAGGCCTGAGCTGTTTAGCTAAAACCCAGTAATCCTGATCTTATCAGGAAGGTTTTGTAGTTCAACAGTGTTGCTTATAACAGTATCTGTTTTACTTCCTAGGCCTCCCCTCTTCCTTTAGGATTCTCTTATAATCTTGCCTATTATCCCTTTATAGCAAAGCTGTTTTTCTTTTCTTCCTACCAAGATCTGGGAATTAGACTTTAACATTACAGCATCATCAACCCAGCCAGTGGTGGAACAGTCACAAGTGTGGTACAGGTAATACCTGCAGAGCCATGGGTCTAGCCAAAGGGAATGTAGTTTGTGTGTTGCTTAATTTAATAATAATAATAATAATAATAACAATAACAGAATATTTAGCCCAAATACTTTAGTTACATTTGGTATTTCAAAGTAATTAATTGGTATCCATGAGCCTGGGATCCACCCCTTTGAAATCTAGTAATTTTGCTAAACACTACTTTAAGGTTCAGGTCCTAGGAATTTGCCAAGATCCTTGACCCTGGGGTTCAGAATTTATTAGACTATAAAGCATAGACAGAAATGAGAAACATTACTATTTTGTGTTTTCAGAGAACACTATAAAAGTTGTGTGTGATGGTGTTCAAATAACAAGACAGTTTCTTGAGGATTTCAGAATATGGAGAGCCCAAGTGGCGAGTTGGTTGCTTAACCTCTGTACTTTAAACCGAAGGAAAGGGTTAACGCTTGCCCTGAGGAAGAGTGAGGAATGAGAACTAAAATTGCTTTGGACATCTGAACTGTGCTTTAATAAGATATTCCAGGTGGCCAAGGAATAATCCTAAAATAGCCTAGATACTTAATTGCTTTTAAAGTCTGGCACTGCTGTCTCTGGGGAGGTACAGCTCTCAGGAATGCAGTGCTGGCTCCTAAGATCTTAGGGGCGTGGTCTGGTTGGCCTTTTTCCCCCCCTAAATCCCAGTGAAAAAGAAAGGCCCAAGGCAGCCTTCTTGGGTTGGGAGACCCTAGTTAAATTTCTCCTCATGGAAAGTTGGCAGGAAGCCTTTGGCTCCTGCTCTTGCCATCTGGCATAACCTGGCTTCCGCCAGGGCTATGGAATTGCTCTTGTCACCCCACCCCCCACCCTCCCAGCCCAAACACACACATCCAGACTCAGTGGTCTATTTTCATTGGTGCCCAAAGGCTTTCTTCTTGCTTGATCCCTTCCCTGCTCAGTGTCTCCCCATTTCCATCAGAACATACCTTTCTCTTGAGAAGATACTGATTCATCCTTCTCTTTCTCTTTCATGCCCTCAGTCCAGAGTCGGAGGTGGGAGCAGAACCAGGGAGAAATGACTTGGCTGCATCTTAAGACAGTCATTTCTCCCTGGTTCTGCCCCATCCCCCCACTGCCCACCCAGCTTCTCAGTGTGGACTGCTGATAGCCGGCCGACCCCCGGCCAGCCCCAGTGCTGGCTTTCCCCCTCAAATCTTCCATATTGTTTACAAAAGTAATATACTGACATTGTAAATTATTACTGAGGGGCACTAAAAATTTTTTTTAATGAAGTCATACTACTCTGTTATTTGAAAGACTAAATATTGTGAAGATGTCAGTCTGCTATAATTATTCTGTAATTTCAGTGCAATCCAAATTTTCATTGTTGGCGGGGAGCAAGTGATGGGTCTTGACAGATGATCCAAAAGTAAATCTAGAAAAAAATAAACAATTGTATTTTAATTGTCTGTCTCCATTAAACCGTCAGCTTCATGAGGTCAGAGGTTCTTGTCTGTGTTCTTTTTCCCTCAGACCCTTTCACAGTATCTTCTGTACCCTAGGGGATCAAATGTTTATACATGAATGATTATAATGAAAAATGAAAATTCCCCATGATCTCAATCCATTAGATGTCTACATACATTTGTACGTGAATATTTTTTTTCCATCAAAAATGAGTCATTAAAATCATCTGAAATGATGATTTAATCATTTGTTTTGCTGTTCAGAAAATACCCACTGCCTCCCAACTGCTCACAGTTCAGAGTTTAGATTTCCTCCTGGTATTCAAGGCATCTCACAGCCTGTTTTCACCTTAACTATTCAGACTTGCATCCTCCCTGTCAAAACATACCTTGTTTATCCTCCACTCCATGCTCATTTAAACTGTAAATTGCCCCCCACCCCCGCCCCTTTCGACCCTTTCTTCCAGGCCAGCTTTGTCTCCACCTCTGATCCCTGCCCCCTGCCCCCACCCCCTGGGCACTTTGTGTTTTGGTGCTTGTTGCCTTGCCCCCGTTAAGTGCTGTGTGTGTTCTGCTTGTTTTTCCAACTATGGGAATGGCTTTTCTTTTCCCCTCCTCAGCAGCTTAACAGTGCTCTGTCTGGAATAGTTTCTCAGGAAAACAGTGTTGAATGAGTTTGTTATAGGATCTTTGCTTCTCGGGATAGAAAAAGCCCCTTAGAGGCCCTCTTGTCCAGTCCTAGCTCATGTTGGATTGCACGCCTTGACATCCCAGACAGATGGTCATCGGAGGACAGGAAGCTGCCCACCTCCTTACGTAATGAAGAAGGCCCACTTCATTACTGGGCAGTTCTGGTTGTCAGAAAAGTTCTTCGACCTGAAATCATCTTCCTGATAACTTCTGCCCATTGACTCTTGCTCTGGTTTCTAGGGCTTTAAAGAAAAAACAGAAAGACCCGCCTGCTTCCTCTCCCACCAGACAGCCTTTTAGATTTTCAAAGGTAGTGAATCCATTCTTCTGTCTTTTCCATCTTCCAGGTTTGAGGTATTGAGGAAGCACTATTTTAACTTTGGTAACAGTCAGCTTAAACTCTTGATTCATTGTTTTCGAAGGCCTTTTATGTGCATATCACAGTGCTAGGTGCCATATTCTTCTAGTCTTCTTACAGGTTAACCGTTTCTCTCTCTCTCTGTCTCTCTCCCCCTCCCCCCACCCCAACCCCCATCCTATCCCCTGGCGGAAGATGCGGGCCCATCCTGCCCAGGATGTTCTGTTTTAGAGGTTAGCAGTTCTTATTCCAGTGGCCCAGGGAAATTTCCTGGGCAGGTGTTGTGTTAGGGCTGGATTTTAAGCCCACAAGATGAATTAAGGCATAAAAGCTCTCCCATTGATAGGGCGCCAACCCAGGGCCATGACTGGGCATTGTAGGCACTCAATGGACAGAGGAGTTGGTTCTCCTTTTTTTCTTCCCTCTCTCCCTTCCTGATGTTTCAACCCAGAACGCTTCCTACTGTCATTTCAAGCCACCAGGCAGCATGGTGTAACGGAGAACAAGAAAGGCCTGATTTAAATGCTCTGAGAATCTGGGCATGTTACTTGTGCACCTCTCTCCTGGGCAGGGCTCTTTGAGCCACTGTTTTCACCTGAGCCTTTCCCATCCCTTTCTTTCCTCGTAGGTGTGCCCCGTCCCCCAACAGCACGCCCAGACTTCTCCACACCTCTTCCCCCTCCTTTCATCTCTCAAGGGCATGCCTTCTCTCTCTCTCTCTCTCTCTCTCTCTCTCTCTTTCTCTCTTTCTCTCTCTCTCCCCCCCACCCCCCACCCCGCACCCCCCGCCCTCAGCTCCAAGGGCCCTTCTTTTGTTATAACTTGTTTCCTGAGTCAGGTTCTTCTAAGCATCATTTTTCTACCTCTGACTTTCTCAATAAATTTTGATTGATTGATTGATTGATTGATTGATATCCACCCACCTCTGCATTGTAGAATTAAGTAAGAAAATACTTTGTTAAGCTTTTGGCCCAGTCCTTGCTACACAGAAGAAGCATAAACACTAGCTTCCTATTCCCTTTGGCTCCCTTTTCTCTTTCCTCCAACCTTCTTTTACTACCACTGTTGAGGGATTTAAAGGCAGAATGCTCTGTGGCTTCCTGGGGAAAATGAGCTGAATGTGAAGTAGCCAAAGCTTGACTTAGGTATTTGGGACCAAACTGTCATTTTCCATTGAGCTCATAGACATCAAAGCTGGTAAGAGATTTCTCAACTAAGAGAGGCTTGGAAGGTTATAAATGACAGTAAGTGATCACTATGTTTGCTGTTGCCTTCCGCACACATTCTGGGCTATTGAACACTGCACACTGCCCATAGGCCAACAGAGGCTGTTCCCCGGGTGATAAGACTTGCATGCAGTGACTAAACGGAAAGGCTTTTCTTTGGGACCCTCTTGGTCCCTAAACTGTTGAGCTGGCTCTTTGGGGCTCTTTTCCCCACACTCACCTCTCCTGCTCCCTGCTTTCCTCCAGTCTAGGTTCTCAGCACACTTAGCATCCAAGAAAAAAATCATTTCTGGGCTGATAACTTTCCAGAAGTCACACCCATACCCTGTCGGTAGGCCAGGAAACCTGGTGCCCACACACTTGGAGAGCATAAGTGAAGCCTTTTGCCGCAGTTGGTCAGAGTTAAGAACCAAGAAAACATAACTGCTGAAGCCTGTAATCCTCCCAATGAAAGGAGGAAGGAGAGCAGAGCTGTGGGGCCTGAGCCCCCATTTGGGAGACCATCCCTGTCTTTCAGCAGATGGGTCAGTGCTTTCTATGTGTCGGGCTAGGCCTCCCGACAGGATGTTTACAGACTGCGGACAGAGAGGCAGGAGCACAGTAACCAGAACCCAATGCTTGGTGGACAGAGGTGGAAGCTCTGTGGAGGAAACAGCACTCCAGATCAACCGGGAAGGGTGGCCAGGGTTCATGAATTGCTCTTGCCTCAACCAGAAAATCCCGTGAAGCAGGGTTGAAGTTTAACCACCTCAATGCAGAGAATACTGCAAAGAGCGTGGTGATTTCACTATAAGCCCCAGCTGACTATTTTAAATTAAGTAGTGGACCGACCCTGCTTTGGAACTGAGCAACAGGGACACCTCTCTCCTGGGCAGCTGTTTCTCTGTGTTTCTTTAAAGAGTAACTGACCTTCCTATCTGTGGAATGGGTCAAACAATGGGATTGCTCAAAGAATTTAGGGTCCTATTTTTCTCCTGTTTTGGCAGGTCTCCCTGTCTTCTCTGGTCATTGAGGTAGGGGCATTTCAGACTAAAATCCGATCACTAAGAAGATTTTTAAGCTGGATCAAGTGAAAGGGTCATGCCAACCCCCAGCCCCCATCCTACAAGGCATTCCCCTCTGTTCCTGGAGCTGATATCTGTCACACTTGGGTGTTTATTGTCACACATAGGCATGCAGTGGTTGTACTGGCCTGCTTGCTTTTAGACCCCTCTCCTGCTGTGGAAAACCGTGTCTGAGATTCTAGGTTGTAGATTCCATCTTCTCCACCCCTGCTTAAATAGTTTCTAAGAGCATTCAGAGTGCTGGAAGTTACTATAATTATTAAAAAACTGTATTTTCATCTCTCCTGGTGATAGAGAATCCTGTGAAGAACCAGCTTCAGGTCACCAGCCAGAGAGTTAATAATTCAGCAGCCACAGTAAACAGCTGACATAACAGAAGCAGCAATGATTCCCCATTAAATAAATGTCTTTCAGCCGATAGGGGCTCCCGGTGGTAATTGACTTTCCAGCAGGAATTACTGGCTCAAACTAAATCACTGGGCATTAGGAAAGCCTGCTGCATCCTTTGAAAGGGGGACTGTGATTGTCTGGTTTTGCTGACCTGCATAATTCATCTTGATATTCATTGTCCTAGTTGTCACCAGATGACACCAGATTTCTGTTGACTGTAATTGCAATGTGGGTGTGAGTTTTGGCTTTTTTTTTTTTTTTAATAGTGCTCCACCCAGTGGGTTATTGGCCTCCCTGAGCTGAAGGTGCTGTAGGCAGATTCTACGTCGTCTGCCTGGGGAGATGATGAGTGCATAGTCAGAGAGCATTTACTGAGCACCTCCTCACACAGGTCCTTTACTCAATCAGCAGGGAAACAATTTAATGTAACCTGTTTCATTTCAGCTGACAGGATGTCACTTCTTGGTTATGCTTACTCCCCTGTGTGCTAGATTGCTGCTGTCAGAAAGTGGGTCTACACCTCAAACCCCACTTGGAGTGAGGGAAGCAGAGAGTGGCCTCCAAGTATAACTGATAAGACCTCCTGCTTTCAGGCAAGCTTTAGGAAAGGGAGAGGGGGAAGAAAATAGAATTAGACCAGACTTCCATTTTATTGGCATGGTTTCGCAACAAGATCCGTATATAGTCCAGAGAATGTCTTCCCAAGAAACTTTTGCTCCCCATTCCAAAATACTCCTCCTCGACCTATTACACACCCTTCCCAGCTTGGTGGCATGTGCCTGTGTGTACATATGTGCGGGTGCGTGAGCCTGTGGTCCTGGAAGAGAAACAAAAGTGTGACGGGCTCACTGCATCCAATCCCATCCACTGGGTCAGAGGTGAACAGCAGACTTCTGGTATGGCATTTTATATGCCCCACTAGCAGAGGGTGGTTTTTACTCTCCTGTATGGTATATGTGTTTGTATATATTTTGAAGAGGTGTTCAGTTGGCTCATATAGCCAGTTAATTCCTTTTAACAATGATTGTAGTTCATCAAGTATTCACTGGGGCCCGGTGACTGCCAGGCAGTGTGCTATGTGCTGGAGGTACAAAGATAAATAAGACACTTTTGCTGTCAAGGAGCTTACAATACAGATAATTCCAAAGTAACATATTAAATTGTAAGTTCAAAACGTACAGAGATTGCTTCTAGTGTACTTAGCCCAACCTGAAGTGAAGAGGAGGCTCTCCGTGGGAAACGATGCCTGATTGGAGGAATGAGAGCCACCCAAGTGAGTCAGGCTAGGAAGCAGATTCCGAGAACAAACAAAGGCATACTTATACCTACCATCTCCTCCATTCAGTTGAATGGTGTTAGTTTACCTTAATCGATTAAGTCACTGTTTCTCTGATGAAAATGAACTTCGGCCTAGTGGCACAGTCTCTGTACCTTGGGAATAATCTCAGGCCCCAGGGGTCCTTACATCACTAGGGAGTTCTGGTTGCTAGACTTTGGGCTTCTAGTGGTGAGGCTAGGCTGAGCCACTCCAACTTCAGGATATGTGTCCTGCTTCCTTCGACCTTTTAACGCCACTTAGAGTGTTATATGAAAAGGCAGGCTAGCTATCTTCACAACCTACCATACAATATACAAACATACTGTAAAATAGATGAACACATACACCATACAGAACCTGCTGAAAAGTGGTACATCTAGAGCGGCAGCTCTCAGAAGATCAGCTAGGGGCAAGCAGGTTCTCAGAAAATTGGACCTTTGTGTCCTCCTGTCCTCCTCTAACAGGATTTCAGTAATGCTGACCCTCCAACAAATGGAGACGATTCTTCCACCTGACTCCCTCTCATTTTGGAACCATAATTGAAAGCAAAGAACAAAAGAAAACAAGAGGGGGAAAAAAAAAGCTGTCCCTCCAAGGGTGGCAGAGATAGTGACCTGAGCAGTCTTTCATAGTGTAAGCCAGAATAGCACAATTGCTAACGCTCTTCATTTTCCCCCTAAATGATTGCCTTGTTCTCTAACGCTATCTTCCTACTCCTCTGAACTCTGCTTTGTTCCCCTTTAGAATGGTGGCTTGGCTTGGAGTGATGATGCAGATGGAGGCCGAGGAAGAGAGATCTCTCGAGACTTTGCCAAGGTCTGTAATGTTTCCTTTGTGATAACAAAAGGGGCAGTTCTGCAGTGGGTCTTTGTATCTGATCCCCAAGGAATAGGACAGGAGTGGCCTATGAGTCACATTTGTAGTCATTCAGATGGCTTGTGTATCTCTGGTGTAAGACTTCCTGCGTAAGACGATTTTTTCATTGTGGTTTTTTTTCCCCGGGGGGGATTGGGGTTACAGCTGTATGAACTGGACGGTGATCCGGAAAGGAAAGAGTTCCTGGATGACCTCTTCATCTTTATGCAGAAGAGGGGTGAGTGTGCATTATTTCCATTGTGTGACTATTTATGGAGTGCCTACTGTGTGCAGTTCACACTTGGGCTTAACCCCTCCCCACAGAGTGCCAGAGTTTTAGCCTAGGAAGATGAGAGGCATTTATTGCTGATTGGTTATGAATTTAGACAAACAATTAAACCAGATTGAAGAGGGCAGAGAAGGCCTTGGCAGAAAATGAATAGACTGATTATTCAGATTTAGTCCAGCTTTTTTTTTTTTTTTTTTTTTTTTTTTTGGTCCTTCTGATTAACTTGGTCTCTGGAGTCGTTTCAAATTTAAATACATTTTTTTCTTAGCCTTATAGCTTCCCTAGACATCACTTAGACTGGTGTGTGGGGCTTCCTGTTGCTGTATCTAGCCGTAGAGAGACCGAGAAAGGCCATTGAAAGAATAGAGGCCCCCCGGTATTTGTTGGGAGGGTCAGAAATGACCCATGAAAAGGACTGGCTAAATCTTTTTTTCTTATCCATTGGCTCTTTGATTTTTGCACCCACTGGCTTGGTGGGGGCATTTCTGCAGTTTAACTCTAGGGACATGGGTGTTCGCTCTATAATGCACCTTCCAACTTCTCCTCTCCTTTTAAGCCCCCTCACTCACCCCCTACCATCTCACTTGGGACCAGGTTGTGACTGAGTCTTGAGCCCAGTGACTCAACCTCCTGGCTTTATAGCCTTTCATAGCAATGGGTTCACCAGCCAGGCCAGCCCTCGGGAAGCATGGCCAGAACCCCAGGCTCTCTAGGAGAAGGTTCTCCGCAATCGGCGCAGCTTCACCTTTGTCGCCCTCGGGACAAAGCCATGGGAGAGCACTGTCCCACCAACCTCTTCCCCAGGATGTGTTGGGTTGGCCAAAAAGTTCTTTTGGTTTCTTTCCCTGCAATGGCTCTAGTAGCACTTAGTTGTCTTTAACTTAATTTGAAACAATTTTGTTAGGTTGCATTATGACAGCTGTTGTATTAACCTGCATTTAAAAAAAAAATCAAAATTGGTGAATTTTCGTGTAGCTATTTTAATATTGAAGATGGAAGAAAACACAACATTTTTGACATATTATCCTCTATTTCAAGAAAGGTAAAAAAACAACTGAAATGCAAAAAAAGATTTGTGCAGTGTATGTAGAAGGTGCTGTGACTGATTGACCTGTCAAAAGTGGTTTGTGAAGTTTCGTGCTGGCGATTTCTCGCTGGACAATGCTCCACAGTCGGGTAGACCAGTTGAAGTTGATAGCGATCAAATCCACATTAATTGAGAACAGTCAGTGTTATACCAGGTAGGAGATGGCCAACATACTGAAAATAACCAAATTAATAAAGCTAGTGGTGAAAATGAAGTCGGTGTCTTTTATTTTACGGGAAAAAACCCACAAGAGTTTTTTGGCCAACCCCATACATCCCTTGGCTTCTGTGTCAGCTCCTTTTCTGAGATCTGGCACTGCAAGGCTCCTCTTAGCCAAGACTGAGCTCTGATGGCAGCCCCAGCTGCTAAAGATTCTGTGTGAACTCCTCTCCCTTCCTCTCTCACCCCTCTGTCTCTCCCCGTCCTTCCTCTTCCTTCCAAAGCCGAATTGCCTTCTTAGTAGCATGCCTGTTACATGCCCATTACTTACTTTGTCATTTCTTTTGCTCACAAAAGGCAGTCACATGTTTTTTAGGTTCAGCATTCTACCCCATCTTCGAGCATATCAAAGCAGTCAAAGCAGCCCTCATTAGTTTACTTCTCCCGCTGTTGCCTAGAGGCGTCCGTGAAAAACAAGACTGTAATCCCGAAAGATAACGTGACTAGCAGCAGTGAAATGCCTTGGTTGTACTAAGGAGAAATTCACTAAATACTTCAGTCTCCCCTCCAATTACCGTTTAATAATTCAGCAGCTCTACCAGCCCAGCTGGTGCAGACCAGGAGCTGCTGTCATCTCAGGGGGCTGCTGTAGCAATGTAGATTTAATCAACACTGGAGCTGCCACTGCTTTATTTTCCACTGGATTGTTTTTCTTCTTTCCCAGAAGGATTTTTAAGGGACAGTGGAAGTTATGTCAGCCTGACCACGAGTGAAGATCTGTAATTGTTTCTTTGATACAGTATATCCCCACTAGATTAGGAGCTCCTTGAGGACAGCCACTTTGTCATTTCTTTGTGTCCCCACTGCTTGCACAGGGCCAGACAGGTTGGTGCTCAGGCCATAATTGGAGGTCAGCAGTAGAGAGCAATGAATGCCAAGTCTCCTGGTACTCTGCAACACTGGGGCTGGCAGACCATCTGGTATATTTCTGGGTGAACCCAAAGCAGGAGTCTGTGTCAGTTTTGGTCCTGTGGAATCCTTCTTCCTGTCTTCAGCACTGACGTGTTTCAGTATTTGCTGGCATCACCAATAAAGGGAACTGACCGAGTTGGTTTTGCTACTTGTTTATTATTCTAACATGTAAAGATTTCTCAACCTTAGCATATGACTTCGGGGACTGGATAATTCTTTGTTGGGGTACCTTCCCCTAGTAGTGATAACAAAAATGTCTCTAGATAATTATAAATTTCGCTGGGGGACAAAATTGCCGCTGTTGAGAACCACTCCTATAGAGGGGTGGAAAAGAGGGTGAAGACCTAAAATTTCCTTAGTAGAGAAACTCATTATGGAAACCATCTTACTTCTCCTCGGGTAGCGGTATCCGAGGGCAGCGAGGTGTGTCTCGGACCATACTGCAAGAGCTTCTTCTCTGGCTGAATGCCAAAGGCAAGGGTGCTGGGCCCCGTCCTGGGCTGGGGTGCAGGGCAGGCCTCAGAGAGGAGCTAATAAGCTCCAGCATATTGGGGGCGTGGGAGTGAAGGAAGCCACACAGGTGGAGCAGAAATGCAGGGGCATGCATGGCCCAGACACAGCTGAAACAACCCTTTTCTGTGTCCTGGATGAATCAGTTGTCACCAGACTGAAGAACATATTTGGCCGAGAAGTTAGCGTTCCTATCTGTGGACATAGTGGAGTTACTGAAGTTAAAGCACTGTGAGTGTCCCCAAAGTCGGGCCTTCAGGACACTTGCTGTGGAGAACAGTGTGTAGTTGGGCTGGAGAAGGGAGACTGAGGCAGGAGAACAGTGTGGAGCTCGTTTCCTTAAATTCAGTGATCTCCATGGCAGACTCGTGTCTGACAATCTGAATTCAAGTGGTCAGTTCAAAAGATCTAGGAGCAGATTGTACCTTTAATGTGAAGCTTGCTATATTTGCTCTTCACAGAATGGTGAGACCAGAGGCACCCTAGACATTTGTGACTTACTTGCCACTCCCAAATTGGAGTGTCTGAGGTACTCAGAAGCCAGATCTTGTTAGCAGGGTCAAGGAAGAGCCTTACAGACCTCAGCAGCAGGTCAGCAGCAAGCAGCAGGTCATCCTCCAGAGCTAATATGAAGGGTAAGTGGTAGATTTCACAGGCGCCTCTGGAAACGGCCTGAGTTTTGAAAGCCCTGGTGACACCCACCTTGGCTCTTTGTGGGTCTGGGCAGCTTTGACGCAGCCGGCCACACTTCAGGGGAGGTGGACAGGGCTCCCAGGGAGGCAGCGCCCAGCAGGTTTTCCCAAAGACTGCGGGCAGCGAACCTGCTGCTCGGCTGGAGGGACCCACTGCGGCTGCTGCTTTGTGCCGGCTCTTTTGCTTGTTAGCATTTGGGTGAACTGACTCTAACAGATGGGCCTGTCAACTTGCACCACCTTGCTTTCTAGGCCAGACCAGCATGACTTGTGCCCAGGTGACCCTTCCCCAACCTTCAGAGCAACCTGCCCTAGAAGGAGCCTGAGAAGAGGCCTAGGCAGCCCCCAGCTGGGCTCGCTGTCTTCCACCTGCCTCAGGAAAGGGCCATGGGGCCTGTGGCAGGGGAACGAGTTCTGCATCGCTAAGTGTGGAGCTGCGGTTAGCATCTCACCCGTGATCTCGAGCGAAGCCTTCCCTTTCTGGGGGCCATGGTTTGTTGATCTGTGAAATGAGAGGGTTTAATAAGAGTTAATCTGGAAGTTCCTTCCAAGTTCTGTTTTCCGTATCACGTGTCTATGATTGTGTCTGTTGAGCTACCAACAGAGAGGAGCCACCCTCGATGACCAAAAAAAAGAAGAAAAACTTTATAAAGCAATTTTCTATCAAAATAGTTGGATATCCCTGGCTGGTGTGGCTCAGTTGGTTAGAGTGTTGTCCAGTAAACTGAAAGGTTGCAGGTTTGGTCCCCGGTTGGGGTTTGCACAAGAGGCGACCAAGTAGTGTTTCTCTCACACATTCGTGTTCTCTGTCTCTCTTTCTCTCCTCCTTCCCCTTCCTCTAAAATCGACAAGCATGTCCTTGGGTGAGGATTAAAAAAAAAAAAATTCTGTAAAAATTGGACCAAGGATTGATTCCCCAAGACCAAATGCTTCTCCCCTTTTCTTGCTGTGTTTCTTCTTTCATGACTGAAGCCCAGTTGAATTAAACAATTTGCCTTGATTCTGTTCCCCCAAATATTTCTCTAGAATGATTGTTTAGATTTGAGGTTCTTCATTTTGCGTATCTTTTGCCGCATGTACATGCGTGTGTAAAATACGAGGGGGGACCCCAAAAGAACTGGAACTATCTTCTGGAGGGCGGACCCCTTGTAGTACAGGCTTCCCCCACTAGGTCAATATTCGAGGAACCCATCTGTATCCGTGCACCAACTGGCAGTTGTGAGAGGCTGCGTTTGGCTTCAGTGAATTTTTTTGAAGATTCTTTCAACACGCTTTCCCATTTCATGATGGGTGATTTACGAGCACACCTGCCCACACCGCACTGAGTGTTCAGAGTTTTTGACCAAAAGCGCATGATCCCCATGCCCCACCCTCCCTAGTCACCCTTTTTGTTCCCTCAGATGAAAAAAATCCTCAAAGGGAAGTGTTTTGCCAGTATGGAAGAGATGAAACAAAAAAATAGCAGAAGCACTAAAAGGCATCAAAATCACTGAGTTCCAAACCTGTTTTGAGCAGTGGAAAAAAATGTCTCAGTAGGTGTCTTGCATCAAATGGAGAGTACTTTAAAGGTGACTGAAGTTTAAACATGTCAGAATACACAATTTTTTATAAATAAATTCGGGATTTTTGGGGGGTCCCCCCTCATACACATTTCTTTGCCAAAACTAAAGTCAAACAGTTGCAGATAAAATTTTGTGACTGATTGAACTCACTGTGGGTGGTTTCTGAGATAGCACACTGTGGTGGATTTTCCAGGAGCAAATCTGGGTGGGAGAGCCTAATTTGGAAGTTTGATAAGGAAAGGCTTATAAACAATTCCGTTCTTCCTACCTCAGTGAGGAAGAAAAGTGTGGTCTCATTATGTGGTCTATCAGAAGAGGAGGAGAACAATAGTTTTGCTGTATTTTCATTATTGTTTTCCCGTGCACTTTACAGAACCCTTTCAGCCCATTATCTGGCCAGCTGCTCCCCACAGCTTCAGCTCTGTGGGGCAGAGAGAGCAAAGGTTTTTAGTTAGCCATGAAGAATCAGCCCCCATGTTAAGTGACTGACTGACCTAAGGCCACAGTGCAGATTTAGCACTTGGTTTCCTAACAGCCAGGCCAGTGCTCTTTCCCTCTTGGCACTGCCTTTGTGAAACTTGGTCCCTAGCACCAGCAACACCATTGCTGCCTATTGGGGCAATGGATAAGCCTTCTTCCCCCAGCCTTCTGAAGCCCTACAGAGAATGCTGGTCTATCTCCACAGGGCACTCTCTGGTAGGGTCTGATAGCATCTAGCTGATTAACACAGGGTAGAATTCTTTGTGCAAGGCCTGTCTCTCAGGGACCGGCAGATTCACGATGGCACAAAGGCTGCCATCTGTCAGGGTAGGATGGGGTGGGGGTGAGGGGCACAGGAGACAGAGCCCCAACAGGAGCGTCATACACGCACCTGGAGCACCCACAAGCAAGGCTTTCCTCTCCAGCCCCTGCCCCAGCTGGGCACAGCAGGCGGAAGGAACTGCCTGGTCATGAGGAAAAGTTTTGTCCAGACCTCACCTGGAGAGCTGCCCTCTCTCCTCCACCGCCAGCTCTGTTCAAGGCTGCAAGCTGACCGTGGTTTTCCCAAATGGACTGTGGGCTCTGTTTTCGATGTGTATATACAAAGAATTTACTGTGGGAAAAGAGCTTGGTCTGCCTCAAAGTGGAATTTGAGTGTTTTTCCTTCTGTTGTGTACTTAACTATCCATCTCAGGGAAGGAAATGTTCATGACATATATTGCTTTGCCTTTTGGTGGAGGCAGTTTCTCATATATTCTTTGTATCTTGCAGTAAATGGTCAGTGCTGTGGACACGCTTCCGATAGACTAAAATACATTGCCTTTGTCCGATGAAGTAGGCTTTGGGACTTCATTTTTTAACTTTATCCTCAAATGAAAGTCTAAAATGCAAATCTTTGTCTAAAGATTAGCCCTTTTTCTGAGGCCTGATTTTTTTTCTCTCCCCAGGTGATCCAACTACTGTTAATATATGTTCATCTTTTTTCCACATTTAATTGTCAATTAATACCCTATAACTACCTAATTATTCATGATAGTTGGGAGGGGATCCCAATGTTTAAAATGCCTGATTGATTTGAATAGCCCCCCCCCTCCTTTTTTTAAATTAAATTCAGCTTCTTCCCCTTCAAATCTTTTATTGGTACTTCTGGCACTTGGTAAAATTGGGTTGATAGTTTTGCCTCATTTGTTCCAGGGCGAGCCAATATTTGGTAAATTGTCCAAGGGTTGGTATAGGGAAAGTTTGAAATGAGGGTCTGAACACTTACACTGTGGGGAAATCTGCTGGATCTTGAGAGGCTAGTGGCATGGAAGGCAATGAAAACTCAGACAGCTGTACAGTGCCCAGGCCAGAAGGCCCTGGAGTTGTGCCTCTCCCCTGTCAGCCTTCTACTCTGTCTTCTGGAGACACCAGCCAAGTCTGTTGATCAGCAGCAGTCAAATCAGAGAAGACCTGGCAGCCCTTCTAACTCCTTGGCCAACCTCTCTGGACATAGGTTGTGTTTTGGGGTTTTTTTTGTTTTGTTTTGTTTTTAGATTTTTTTTATTTATTTTTAGAGAGAGGAAGGGAGGGAGGAAGAGAGGGAGAGAAACATCAGAGTGTGGTTGCCTCTTGAGTGCCCCCTCCTGGGGACCTGGCCCACAACCCAGGCATGTGCCCTGACTGGGAATCGAACCAGTGACCCTTTGGTTCACAGCCCGGCACTCAGTCCACTGAGCCACACCAGCTAGGGCTGGACATAGTTTTTAAAAAACGAGACAGCATAGTCATAACTAAAATTTTATTATCTGCCATAGTAGAATACAGCATTGCACATAGTGCTGAACTTTACCTAAGGCAATTAATCTAAGCTAGGGTATCAAAAAAGGTAATGAGTTTCAGATTAGCCTCCCAGGTTGTGGTACTTCCAGAACTTCCAAGTATTGCTGGTGGGAATATAAATGGCGTAACTTTGGAAATCTGATTTGTAGTATTCACTAAAGCTAAACATATGCTGTCCCTATTACTCAGCAGTCTTGCTCCTAAGTGAACACATGACAGAAAGGAGCGCTTATGTTCACTGAAAGACACATGCAAGGATATTCATTATAGCCAAACACTGGAAAGACCTCACTCGTGCATCAACAGTAGAATGGATAGCTAAATGGCACATCGTCACGTTGCTGGTGGAATACCACACAGCAATGGAAAAGAACGAACTTCTGTACACAACGGGGATGACTCTCACAGACCTACTGTTGAGCAAAAGAAGCCAGACATGAGAACATATACTACATGATTCCATTTATTTAAAGTTGTAGAAAATCAGCTGGGTGGTACAGGTTGGGATGTAGTTACCTTCTGGGTGGGCTGCGGGGGCAGTGGGTATTGGTTGGGAATGCTTCCTGGGGCGCTGGATCTGTTTCATCTGAGGAATGGTTGCAGGGGTGTACACAGAAGTATAAGGGAGCTGCACACCCCAGACAGGTGCACTATACTGTACGCCAGACCCACTCGGTGGGAATTCAGAGGTGGAGGGCTTAGCGCACCCATTAGTCCATCTCCAGGATATTTGTGCACTCTGGCCTTTGCCCAGTCTTGCCGAATGGTCAACTTCACACTACACTGCTTCCCACCAGACACTGCCGCTTAGTTTCCTGAAGGCAGGTATTTTCTTCATAAACAAATCAGGGAATGAGCAGTCACTTCTCTGCTTGTTCCTGGGGAGCTAGACTAGAGTAGGGAAGGAATTAATAAGCAGAGGGACAGACAGAAAGCCTGCCTGTCTGCCTGTGCATATTCCCCGCTTAATGTGAGTCTTAGCTCTTCCAGGCTCCCTGTATGCCTCCCAGCGTTATTGACGTGCTATGAAAATGATTAATGATCTTTTTCAAATCCAGGAAAAAGCAGTGAGGGTCCTTGGCTGAGCCACACCCTTGCCCCAGACCAGCCAGTAGGAAAGCAGCTTCCATGTGACTCTGCCTGGGCTCCCGCCTTCCTGGTTGCTTCTGGTTTTCATTGGAAAGCACCCCTTCTCTTCTGGGGAGGAAGTGACCCTCCCTCAGCATTCCCACCCTACCCCATCTTTGTCCTGCCAGAGGAGGCCATCTCCTTACCTCTCCCCAGCTCTGTCTTCATAGTCCGAGTGGTACGAAGGAGAGGCAGCCAGGTGCCAGGGAACAGCAGTGTGTGTTTGGCTCATTGGCATGCGAAGCTCCTGGTCACAGCTTGGGCCTGCTGGTGCCAGTGCCGTTAGCATTCCCACCACCAAGGGTTAAAGCCCAGGAGCTCCGCAGCTTCCCTGGGTTCAGGCCCTCATAAAAGCTTTTCCACTTAGCCCCTGGGCTGTTTTAGTCTCCCTGGCTGAAATCTGATAAGAGGCCTCTTTGTTGGGACTGTCAGTCTCTTTTATTGAGGAGGGAGCTAGTGAGCAGTGGCATTTCTTGGGGTTGGGGTAGATAAGGCCCTGGATTCCTGTCAGAGGGAGCATGATTAATTACCCTCAGTCGTGGCTCCTGCTTCGATTCAGTGACTGACAGTTCTCAGGCCGCTCCGTCAGGTGCTCACAGCCTGCCAGCACTAGTGACCTGCAGGGAGCTCTCTGCAGAGCCGTCTGCCTCCTTCCTGCTTCCAGGCAGGTGGCTCTTACATCTGTTGTGCACAGAGGCCTGTCCCTCTCAGGTGAAGAGCCTCCTTAGTTGTAATAAGGTGTAATCCAGCCCAGAGAGCGGTCCAGAGACCATCCCTTCCCTTCAAGGCCTTGAACTTAACAGACAATCCTAAGCCATCCAGAACCCTGCTCAGAAAAACCCAAGCCCTCTATCTCAGGGTCACTTGGCAACATTATTTCATAGTTCGGGCAAGCTCCTAAAACCAGGTCACCCTCCCTTTGGTAATAATCACAACTATCAATTTTTGTTTTAAATTTTTGTTCATAGTCTTATAGGACTTTGGAACCGAAAGTCACCTAGTCCAAGATCTTCGTTTCATAGATGGGGAAACTGAGGCCTGAATATTTCTGTCTCCCACCCTCACACTCTGTATGATGTATTGTTTTCTTTTTTATTCAGGCAGGTAAACTCTGCTAAAAAGCCCCTCCCCCTGTCTTGTCATAGTGGAGTCTCCTTGGCTACCAGGTCCATTAAGCATGGAGCAGACTGCAGAGCGAGACCAGCCTGAGGGTCTTACCTCTCTCTCAGTTGTCAGGGGAGTGAAGCCAGGGCAGGGCTGGTGTCTGGATTATCTGGCTACTGTGAGAAAACCAGACCTTTTTCCAGAGCTGCCACTTGGAATAGCCTCAGCTTTGCTTCTGTCAGTCCCAGTGTGTCCCCTGCCCTGGAAGCCACTTTCAGCCGTTCTGCAGAGGACCGACACCTCCTCTCCCCTGCTGGTCGCTGCTCACACAGGGCAGGGCTGGGCAGAAGCAGGACTCAGGGCCACCGCCAGGGTTCCAGTGCACCCATAGCCTGGGGTCTCTCTGTGGAGGCGCTGGGAAGAGGTCACTTTAGGTTAGGCTTACAGCCTTGACTTCCGACACCACTCTGTCCCTTCCTCGCCTTTTCAGGCCCCGTCTCCGCCTTTTGTTTCTTTGCCCCTGAGCGTTTCTCCGCGTAATGCAGTCAAACTCTGTGTGACATAAAAAGGTGAATTTTTAATGGAATTTCTGCATCTATAACATTGTTTTTCAAGTATGCCATTCCAGATGGTTAGACATTAATTAAGGCCAATGACTATTCAGAGTGAATTTCTAATTCCCGTCTGGGGAGCAGGCCTTCAGAGTCAGCGGAGCCACACTCGGAAATCCCTTGGTGTGTGGCCAGGCAAAACCAGTATGAATCGCCTGGCCACTTCACTCTACTCCACTGGCCTGCCTCCACACTTGACCATTTCTACAAGTAAAATGCACCCTTCACATTTGATTTACCACCACTAGAGAGACTCAAATGAAAATAGTGCAAGCTCTGAACGCTGTTCACAAATGGAGCTCAAAACCATCATCTTGTTGTAGAACTTGGATGCAAAGAGCTTGACCACCCTCGGCCTCATTTCCTTAGTCCTTCTAATAGTGATCCTGCTAGGGCCTGCGTGGGGAAGGTGACCCCGTTGAGGGCTGTCAGCATTAACACTTAAAGCTAGTGATGGGTCCTGGCTGACACGCCAGAAGCCTGAGGGAAATGTGGTTAAGATTCCCAGTTGTGTTACCATGGAGCTGGTTGCTTTGACTCTGAGAAGCTTTTTTTAAAAATCTGCATGGTAGTTTAGTTTATTGAATACTATGAAGTATAATATTTAAGCCATGGTGAAGGAAAAACACTCGCTGCCTTCCGAGAGCCACAGTCCTCCTGGGGCACCAGATGGACATACATTAAACAATGAGAAAGTAATTATGTGCTGAACATGGAGGGTTATAACAGAAATTCTGAAAGGGAAGACATCCATGCGAACTAGGGTAGTTAGAAAATTATTCCTGGAGGGAGGGAACATTGAAGGCTAGTGTGGAGAGGGTTTGAGCAGGGGCAGGTCATTTCAGTCCTGATGAGGAGGCAGAGTAGAAAGCAAAAGGTAGAGGAGAAATGAGGTTGGTTTTGGGGGTGACAGTGTGGAGACCCAACAAACTGGAGAGTGAGTTGTTGGATGTACTGGAAATGCTTCATACGTTACCTTTTACGGAGTGTCCGGGAACTCAGTCATGAGAGTGAACATGTGGGCTGGGATGGGTAGGTAGTCAGTCTTTGTAGGTTTTTAAACAAGGAGATGAGTAATATGGTAAAAGTGCAAGTTGAGTGCATGGATGAGAAGCGGCTGCAGGCATCTAATTGTGATCCAGCCAGGGCCTGGTTCGATGTGGTGGCCACAAACTGGAAAGGAAGACACTTTAGCAACGTACCTCAAAGGAAGAATTGGTGGAGTGTCCTAACGATCTGTAGGTTGGTGATAGAGGAGAGAGGAAGAGTCAGTGCTGCCTGTGAGCTTCCGACCTAAAACCCCAAAGAATTGGTATGTTGTTGGAAGAAGGAAGCAATGGGGAAAGGGAGCTGCCTTCGGGGATAAAGGTGAGCTCAGTGCAAACACTCTGACTTGAACAGGTCACACATGTGAAGATGACCTGGAACCTTCTGGAAATGTGAGTTTAGGGGGCCTCTGTGAGGGAACCTTGAAAGTGGTCTCCCTGGAGTCTCTAGGTAATTCCATGGAGGGTGTGAGTGTGCCCAGGCCTTTAGTGTGCGCGGGCAGACAGACCTCCGAAAGGACGTGGACCTCAGCCCTGCCCTGCTGGAGACTGGTTCTGCTGCATCGGGCTTTCGTCTTGTGGTAGGAGTAAGCGAACGTCCAGAACAGCACAGGGAGGAAAAGTCAGCCAGCATGCGAGCTGTGTCTTAGAGGGTACCAGCAGGCCTCTAAGAGTTTACCTATGAGTCTTCGAAGCTAACTCTATGACCCTTTTGTCCTTGACTCTCCGAAGACCAGTTGGTCAAGACAAAGGCCTTGGAGGCCTCTTGCTTTCTCCCCACACTGAGAAAGAGCCCATAGCAGTCCCACATGTTCATGCTCACGCTGCTTCCTCTTCGTGAATGTGGGGGCCCGCCTCCGTTCTCTGGCTTGAATTATCCTACGAAAGAGTTGGTGAGGCCAACATTCCAGGGCTGGGAAGAGAATGCCATTTCTCGAGGGAAAAGAAGCAGGAGGAGCCGAAACAAAGCCCTTCTCTAGTCAGGCTGGCCTGACATCTACCAGGCAGGCAGTGAGATCGGGACAGCGGGAGGGGCTGGGGGAGGGGCAGCCTGTGTACAGTACAAGCAGTTTGCCATTAAAAGTCAACAGGTCTCATACCCTGCCCTGGACGGTGACCCTTCCCTTTGGAATTCTCCCCTCTGACCTCCAGATCATTAATCCAGAGGCTGCCAAATGACAGTCATCCATCACACGTCCTGATGAACTCCTGAGGAGCGCCTGTGGAAAGCGCTTGGCCCGGCCCCGCCCTCCCTGCATCCCCTGGTGCTCATTAGCGGGCCTTCCTGCTCAGAGCCAGGTTTCTTAGTCACAGCTCTCTGTCTTCTCACTTCCCTTCGGGGCCAGTGAGGGGAAGCTGTTTTGACCCGCCCCTCCCTTTCAAAGGCCAGGGAAGGGGTGGAGTGATTAGTGAGGAGAGAATTGTTGAGTGGCTTTTCACCCCCCATGGAAACCTGTGTTTCCTGCAGCTCCTTTGACATGGTGGAGACACACGACAGAAAAACCCATTTCTCTCCCCTGCAGCAGGGGAGGAGGAAGCAAGCAGTTATTCAGGAAGATGAGCCAGGCTCCAGGTAGATGAGCTCCTCTGTTGAGGGAGTCAGGGAAGGCCTGACTCTGGAGGAGGGGGCTGACTGGCGCATGAAGGCTGCAGAGGAGTGAGTTGCCACATCATTAGGAAAGAATCTGGACTCAGTCCTGCTGGGGAGGGGGAGTCTAGTCCAACCCTCTTATTTATAGATGGGAAAACAGACCCAGAGAGGCTATGTGTTTTACCCAAGGGCCACACAGCGTGTGAGTTGGACCTGTCTTTCTGTTCATCCCAAGAGAAGTGGCAGCTAGTCTGACAGCTTTCAGGCTTTGGGAGTTTGAGTTAAATCATACTTCTAAGCAGATTTCTGAACATATTTCTAACTCAACAAAAGATGGGCATGCACAGATGTCTTTTTCTCTCCGCTTGAGGATGACACAGCCCTCTGTTTTTCTCTTTGGACAATCACAGGGACCCCCATCAACCGAATCCCTATCATGGCCAAGCAGATCCTTGACCTGTATATGCTGTATAAGCTGGTGACAGAGAAGGGGGGCCTGGTGGAGATCATCAACAAGAAGATCTGGAGGGAGATCACTAAAGGCCTAAACCTGCCCACATCTATCACCAGTGCTGCCTTCACCCTGAGGACCCAGTGAGTGGCCAGGCCCTGGGGGAGGAGGCAGAGACTGGAGAAATGGGATGTTTTCTTTTTTTTTGGGGGGGGGGGGTGCCCTGACTAGAGATTGAACCCATAAGCCCAGTGTATCAGGACAACAGCTCAGCCAGCTGAGCCACCCGGCCAGGGCAGAAAGGAGATGTTTTAACTTAGGGGACAAGAAGGAAGAAAATTCCATTATACAGTGAACACGGCGAGTGGGATTTCTGAGATAGCCAGGAGCTTTCTGAGATGAACCCCTCACTAGACTGAAGCAATGATGAGAGCCGGTATTTCCCGAGTAGCCTGTGTGCTGCTGCTTCACCATCCTGTTGCCTTCAAACCTCACCATCAACCCTGTAAAGTAGGTGTCATTCCCATTTTCCAGATTACCAAAGCTAAGTCTCAGAAGCTAAGTCGTCTGGCGAAGGCCATACCAGCTAGTAGGTGGTGGAGCTGAGATTCATTCTCGGCTGGGCCTTGTCTCTGAAATCCGCACTCTACCTCCACCCTCAGCCTGGCCCTTCCTACTTGACAGTCAGCTTGCCCAGCAACGTGGGACCCAGTAGAAGGCAGGCAGGCAGGCCCCACTGCGGTCGGTGAATGATTTTTGTCTCCATTTGAGTTAGTTAAAAGGGTGACAGAAATAGTGAAGCTAGGAACAACATTGGAGAGTGAGGGCCAGAAGGGACTCTCTTCTTTTGTAACACTCTGGAAGTTGCTCTGTGAAGAATATGGAATGAGCAACTGACATATCAGTTACGTAGCATGTCATTTCCTTGTTGAAAAGTAGAAAGGATTCATCTGTTGGAACTGTTCCAGCGGAAATGTGGTGGGAGTTGGGGGGTGCAGAACTGTAACCAGTATAGCAGTTCTTATCTCAGTGTTCTTGAGGAGAGAATTGCTTCCTGGGACATCTGACACATAATGGGGGAAAATTGCCTGTCTGACCGGCCTGACTTGGGACGGGCAGGCGATCAGGAGCCCAGTAGTCATGTCACAGCAGGGACCTAGTATCTCCCAGGGCACCAGAAAGGCACCGAAACAACCATGAAGCATTAGCGTATGCCCCTTGATTCCCTTAGTGAATGATGCCTCCCCTTTGGGCAGTGCTCAGAATTGAGCGGCAGTTAGAGGGGCCTGGGCCAGTGCAGTCAGCAGTCCTGGAGTTTCCTCTCGCGTGGGGTGCACCAGGGTGTGGGCCTCTGTCCTGGAAGCCTGCCTGCAGAGGCTGCTTGCACAGACCCGGCACCTTAAATGGGGCAGCCCCTGATGCCATGTTTTGGATCACTCTTTTTTGCTTGCTTCCTTCCCTCCAGGTACATGAAGTACCTCTATGCTTATGAGTGTGAGAAGAAAGCTTTGAGCTCCCCAGCTGAGCTTCAGGCAGCCATTGATGGCAACAGGCGGGAGGGCCGGCGGCCCAGCTACAGCTCCTCCCTCTTTGGCTACTCGCCCGCTGCCACTGCGGCTGCTGCCGGGGCCCCTGCCCTTCTTTCCACATCCAAGATCCGCTTCCCCATCCTTGGGCTGGGCTCCAGCAGCGGTACCAGTGCCAGCGGCCCACGGATATCCGCGGCAGCCACCCTCAGGAAAGGTCTGCAGGGCCCCGGGGGAGGAGGAAGGAATGGAGCCAAGTTTGTGTGTCCAGGACTTGGGTGGGAGAGTGGGTTGTGAGTCAGTCTAGCTTTGGTTCCTTTGCCAGGTGATGGAATCCCAGTGACAACAGTACCTGTGCCAAATCGACTGGCTGTGCCCCTGACTTTGGCAAGCCAGCAGGCTGGCACCCGGGTAGGCACGCTGGAGCAGCTGCGGGAGCGGCTGGAGTCGGGGGAGCCCCCGGAGAAGAAGGTGTCCAGGCTGTCAGAGGAGGAGCAGCGCCTGGTGCAGCAGGCTTTCCAGCGCAACTTTCTCAACATGGCACGGCAGCTGCCCATGAAGATCCGGGTCAACGGGAGGGGTGAGCGTGCCAGGCCACACTGCATTCACGGGCCCATTCACGTCCCCGAAGCCTGGCTTGGGGCTCCTCCAGCTTTTGCCCTCCAGACCCGCAGAAGGGTCTAGAGTCCAGAAAGCCACCTGGGGCTTCAGCGGCCACAGAGATCTCAGTTCACCAAGCTGAGGTTATTTTCTTAGGGACCAGAAATTGCTTCAGGCAGTGCCCTCCTCTCTAGCAAATAGGAAGAAACAGTGTTCAAGGAGGAGCCAGAGGCCTTCAGGGACGGCAGCTATGTTTCTCTCCCCCACCAGCCTTTGATCTAAATTAAAGGGCTCAGCCTGTACTCCAGTGCCTGACAGGATGTAGGGGTGTAGGCAAGTACGTCTGGGAGAAAGTCACCACCTGTATTCCTGAGGCTCTGTGAGGGACTGGGTTCCCTCAGACCAGGCTGCCTTGGCCCACAGAACAGGAGGGAAGGAGGAAACACAAGTTTGGCAGCGTAATCAACACCCTTTCCCTTCCCCTCCACATTTTTCAGGTGCTACACTTTAACATCCCCACACACTTCATGTCCCTTGTTTCTCTTCCCTCCCTTTCCTTCCTCACATTTTCTTGGCCGTTCCTGCCCTTGATGCTGTCTCAGAACAAACATGAAATATGTGTGCATGGGACAAAAACCAGGGGTGGGGGAAGCTGTGCACATTCCCTAGCAGCTCCTCCCTGTCCCACTCTCCCCTGGGAAAGGAGCAGGAGGAGGCTGGAGGTGATGGCCCAGGCAGCAGGTCTCTGCCCTCTTACCCATTCAAGGCCAGGTGGCTCGGTCCTGCGCACACTGGAGGCTAACAGGACAAGTGGCTCATCTGAAGGAATTCTTGGCCCTGTGCATGATTAGTGGGCAGAGGTGAGCTGGGCAGTGGCCTTCGATGAGCCCCAGATGCCCAGGCTGAGATGGAGCACCAGGTGCTGGGCAGGTGGGCCCTCTCCTTGAGGATCCCCCAGCCTGGTGAAGGGAAGGAGGAGTCAGGGTGGGGCCTCAGGGGCAGAGACCGGATCTTCCTGATCTCCGGTTGCTCAGCCAACGGATTGCGGGTGCTCGGTGAAATTTGCCGAATCCCTTTGAAAGTGCCAACATGTGGCTGTGAGCCAGAAGCAGCCTCCCTGCCGATGGTGATCCCTTTTTCTTCAAGCAGAGAGAGTTGGGAAGGTAAAGTGACTCACGGAGAAGGCAAGCGATAGGACATTAGCAAGCCTGGATTGCTGCCAGACTTTATGCACAGAAGTAGGTTATCTAGATTCTTTCTAACAGAGCCTCAGCCTGCTGTGGCCATACCAAGGGCATGGGAGAGCCTCAGAAAGGACAACAGACATGCCAGAGGCTTGACCAAGCCTGCTGTCTCCCTTGTCCCCAGCAGAAGACAGATCAGAGGCCTCGGCTACAGCGCTGAACCTGACCACGGGCAGCATTGGGAGCATTAACATGTCTGTGGACATCGATGGTACCACCTATGCAGGTGAGGCCCATGTGTGGCGGCCAGCCCCACTTGTCACCCTCCTGTCTGCATACCTTCCCAGGGTGGCTTCCTTTTAGGTGGTCTCAAAGTTCCACAGGTAAACTGTCCTTCTGGACTAGTAGAGGCTGAAGATTGTTGACATGATGACAGATTGCCCTGCACCTTTGACAGAACGATAGAAACCCAAGGTCACACCCTTTTGGACCAATGATTGGCCTGGTAATTGAATAAGTCATTTAATGTGAAGTCATAGTCAATTCTATATTTATGTCTTCAAATAGTTACTTAGAATACAATCATTCTAAGTAATTGTTTTCTAAGTCCACCATCTTGGTCTCCTAAAGCACGGCCCTCCATTCTTTGTGCCTCAACTGTTCTCTTTCTCGGCTTCTGTCATTCCTTTTCTTTAAAATGGGTCAAGGACAGACATAGGCAAAGAGACCTGAGTGCCCGTGTTTATGATCTTCCCTGGCGTTTGCAGCTGCTTTCCCCTCAGTCTAATTTGGCAACAGTGGTCGGTTGGTTGAGCACCTCTACCAAGTAAGTCTCCCCAAGGCATTCAGCTTAGTTTTCATAGTGTCAGCTCTCTTCCCACTCCCATTTTGTGGGTTTAGTGCTAAGTTTGGGAACAAACCCAGCTGACTCTTGTTAAGCATAGTTCAATGGGGCTGAAGTACCCGGGCATTCCAGCCAGTGGCCTCCTGCCAGGAGCTCCAGCAACACCCACCAGCTTTACAGAGGGCTTGGAGGTGCCCCTTCCATTGAAACGGGGGGCATTTCCTCAGGGCCTACTTCTGGCCCTTTGAATGCTCCTGTGCTAGGGGCAAGGCTCCTTCGGGGTGCACCCTGCAGGCGTTATGCTCTGGATCTCTGCTGGACTATCTGCGGTGGGCATCAGGATCGAGGCCAGGGAAGGGACAGAGTTCCTGGAAGCTGCCTGCAGAGAAGCAGCAATGCACAGGGCCACATTCAGAGGTCTCTGCCTGACACAGGAGGCCCTGGAGGAGATTGGTCGAGCCAGTGGGTAGGGCTTGGGTGCTCTTGGCCTTCTGGTGGTGCCGTGGTGGCCTGAGGGGTTTGGCGGTTGGGAGTAGGTCCTTGGAAAAAGCAGGAAAGGAGAAGTTGGGGCCTGATCTCCACATCCTTTTGCCCTCTATCAGGAGAAAGGACATAATGCCACCTCTCTCAGAAGAGAGTTGAAGGCTCCCCACACCTCACCTGCCTCAGTGAGTTCCACCTATGCCCTTCCTGAGTGAGTTTGCAGTCACGTAGGCTAGGAACCTGGAAGTCATCCCCGGGAGCCCCTCCCACCCATGCTGGGCCTCCAGAGCTGAACAGGCCCTGCTGCTGTGTCCTCTCCTCTCCTGCTATCTTCGCCACCGGTGCCCTGGGCCAGGCCTTTCCCCTGTTAGAGTAGCTCCCTTGCAGGACTCCATGTTCCTCCCAGCCCCATAGAGAATGTTCTAAAACACACATCTCATGAGGTCCCTCCCTCCTTGAAACCTGGACAGGCTTCACAACACCTCCAGGGCAGAGTCCAGCCTCCTTACGGGAGTACGGGCCTTCACTGCCTTGCCCCCCATCTGCCCAGCACGTTTGCTGCCTCACTGCTCCCTGTTCCCTCAGGTGCCCTCTGCCTGGCGCACCATTCCCTCCCTCATCTGACCACTTGTTCTAACAGTCAAGGCACAACCTCCCCCTGGAGCCTTTCCTGACCAACTTTCCCCTGCCCTCCAAAACCTTTTTGTTTCCACCACACCCTGAGGAGACTTCTTCAGAGCATTTGCAGCATTTCAGCAAGATTACTGTACCAGGCTGTATGTCCCTCTCACTGCACCTGGAAGGAGAACAGTGTGGGACTTCCGTGGGCACCTGGCACAGTGTCCAGAGTGGAGCCTTGCACAGTTGGGCAGCAATAATCAGTGGAAATGAATTAAACCTGCCTCTCGTCGCATCTGCTCACACTTTTCTTCTCCTCCCCACCCAGGTGTGCTGTTTGCCCAGAAGCCCGTGGTCCACCTTATCGCAGGCTCTGCTCCCCAGAGCAGCAGCAGCAGCGCCAGCAGCAGCAGCAGCTCTCACTGCTCACCCAGTCCTACCTCATCCCGGGGCACCCCCAGTGCAGAGCCCTCCACCAGCTGGTCCCTCTGAGGGGCAGGACCCAGCTCCTTCTCCCCACTCTCCTGTCAAGAGTGAAGGAATTTGATGCACAAAATTTACCTCATCTCACGGATCCCATGTCAAATACCATTTGGCCAGATGTTGAGAGTTTGGATGTGTCCGCCTGTCCAGGCTCCATTCAGGTCCTGCTGTACTCTGCGGACAGGGCGAGGCTAGAGGGCAGGACAGGGCAGCGTTGTCCAATCAGGGATTGTCCCGGGGAAGTGGGTGGGGTCTGTGGGCAGCCAGCTTCCTGGGCATTCCCAGGCCACCCCCCATCCTGGGCACAGTGTATTGACAATCTGTAAGCTGACACAGGGCTGGGAGCCCTCATATCCCTTTCCCTTTAATTTATTTTCCTTGCCCTGCCTTCTATAATGACCTCAGGGTCACTGTCCCTTCCCCTGCTCAGTGCCCCAATCTCTAACTCACATGTGGGTCTGCTAGGACCCAAGAGCATGCCTCCGTAGCCCTTCTTTACTGAGCATGAGATGGGGCCGTCCTTGTCTCCCATGTTGGTTCCTGGGGTGTGGGTCCCTCAAATTCAAGTCTCGAAGCAATCCTCATGGCCCCTTAGTCCCCTTGTAGTGGTCCCAGAAGGTCACATGAAGACAGTCCTGAGGTCCCAGGGCCTATTGGATATCTGCTGTAGCACCCATTTCATACCCTTTTCTGACCCTCTCAGACCTCATGCTGCCCACTCTCCCTTGTTGGCCAGCTCTCCCAAGAAGAGCCCACGTGTCCCTTAGCCCCCTTCTTCTCACGGGATCATCTCAGCCCCAGCATCCCTAAGCCTGCCAATGTCAGGTTCATTGAAATACCTCAGATTTTTAATTGTTGATGTTTGATTCTTCAGGAAGTATTTGCATCTCTGAAATCTTTTTTATATGTGTTTTGCTGACTTTTGTTCTTTTGTTTTTAAATTTTTATTGTTGTTATAGCACCAAAGAAATGAAAGCAGATCACCCCAAAGCCAAACAAATGATTTGGTACCCCAGCCCCTCTGAGAGCCTGGTGAGGAGGCCGGGAGGCAGGCAGGAGAGATGACTCAGGGATCATAGTGGCAGGGGGTGGGCGGGGCGGGGATGTTGAACAGAAGCCCACTGTCACACAGGCTAGGTCATAAAACCTCACCATTTCTGAAGATAGTCCTCCAACCAGTTCCCGCCTGAGCAGGGCTAGTCCCAACCACTACCGCCCACTCTCCAGTGGGGGACAGACGTCTCCTCTTCACTCCACACTCCCACCTCAGGACAGGCAGGCCATGGGCCTTACGGAGGATGTGATGCTGAGAGGGCTCCATCTCCTCTTGGACCCTGAGGCAGAGCAGACTGCTCCGGTGTGGTGAGGAAGAGCTGATCCTCACGCAAGGCTCACTTCACAGTGTTCAGTAGCCACCACCCACCATGACGTTGCCGGGTTGTGGTGGGATCCCATGCTGGCACGAGCCCACACCCGGCTAACATTCCACAGCGTCTAGGAAAAGAAAGGGAATTGCAGAGCTTGAGCGCAAAACATGCCTCAGCCTGGAAAGCCGTAGCTCTGCCGGACTGTGTCTCTCTCACCCCTCCTCAGCCCTCCACACACAGCCCCTTCACCAGGGCTGAACCTCTTCCAGCCTCAGAAGCCTTCCCACCTTACCCGCCAGGCAAGAGAGGGTATGGCAGAGAAGGGCTTCTGGGATCTGGTGCCAGGGAGGAGCCCAGTTGGCTGGCGCTGGGCCCACTTAAAGGTGTCACAGACATTTTGCCAGTGTGTTTTTCTCAGGGCTTTGGTCACAAAGGATGGACTCTTCCCAGCCAGAGGATGCAGGAACAGCACACTGTGTCTTTCTGGTCATCGGATCCTCTCCCCTAGGCAGCTTGCCCAGCCTCCCCCTCTCAGTGAACCCTTGCTGGCTTTGGGACAGCAGAAGGGTCTCAGCCTGAAAGCCCAAGCGTGGGGGCGCCAGCAGGTGGCACTGGGCCCTGAGCCAAGAGGAACTTTCCCTGGAAGTACAGTCCTGAAGGCCACGTGCAGGCGGCCAGGGCAGCTCTGTCCACTCCCCCTCCCTGTCTTCTGTGTTTTCTAACTGGGAAAAGCGGGATAGCACATGGGTAGCCTAGGCAGTGGAGAAATACCTCAGATGCCCTCTTGCAGCAAGTGTCTGTATATGTTGTGGTTATTTTCTATCTTACATGTTCTTGAATGTTTATATTTCAATAAACCTCTACCTCTTCACACAAGCAGATGGGTGTTTTCACTGACTTCCGCTGGATAGTACTGGGGGAGAGGTGAAAGCACTCAGAATAGATGGGGACTGAGTGAACCCTGATCCACTGATTTTTCCCGAACCTCTTCCCCTTTACTACCCACCTACCCTTTACCCAAAGTGCTCACTCAGCCTGTCTGTACCAGCAGGGTACTTCTGGTGTTGCCTGATCACCAAAATTGACTCCAGTGATGTCACATCGGTGTCCTGGCAGGCACAGGCCCCGGGGTTAGCCTCCAGGAGCAAGCCCTTCCTGCTCTCCTGCTGAGTAAGTGTTCCACATGCATGTGGGGCTCCCAGTCTAGTCCGGGCGGCGCAAGTGTTTAGACAAACACTGTAGAATGCAGTGTGACGGGGACAGCAGGCTCTCCAAGGGCCATTAGATGCCTGGAGAGCTCACTAGGAAATCTCTGGAAGGTGTCCCAGAGGTGTCGACATTTAAGCCGCAAAGATGAGATTTGCCAACTGGAGATGTAAGGAAGAGCATTCTCAGCAGAGGAACAGATACTGGGTTGGCCAAAACGTTTGTTTTTTTCTGTAACATGGCTCTAGTAGCGCTTAGTTGTCTTTAACTTAATGTGAAACAATTTTGTTAGATTATATTGTGGCAGCTGTCATATCAGTGTGCATTTTTTTAAAACATCACAATTGGTGAATTTTTGTGCAGCCATTTTAATATTGAAAATGGAAGAAAATGCACATTTTTGACATATTGTACTTTATTTCATGAAAGGTAAAAATGACAAATCCAAAAAAGATTTGTGCAGTATATGTATGGAGAAGGTGCTGTAACTGAACATGTCAAAAGTGGTTTGCAAAGTTTTGTGCTGGGGATTTCTTGCTGGACGGTGCTCCTCAGTTGGTTGAAGCGGATAGCGATCAAACAGAGACATTGAGAACAACCAACATTATACCATGTGGGAGATCCCGACCTACTCAAAATATCCAAATAGTAAAGTTATTGGTGAAAATGAAAACTGTCTTATTTTACAGGGGAAAAAAAACAAGACCTTTTTGGCAAACCCAATAATATAGAAACCTGGTGGAATCAAAAGACCTGATATTCAAGAAGGACCTGGCCAGTCCTGGGGCAGAGAAGAGGTGGGGAAAAGTGCACCCGGGGCCAGGGAGAACCCCAAGCTACTGGATTTGGGCTCCATCCTCTGAGCAGGGCATAGCCAGTGTGTGTGTGTGTGTGTGTGTGTGTGCAGAAAACCTGCTTTTCTAGAATGCTGATCGGGAGCTGGGAGACGCTCTGGGTGCGAACACCTGAAACTCTTGCACCTTAGGCCCAGACTGAGAGCGCTCGGTCTTTCTCTGCCATGATGCGCATTTTATGGACCCAACCTGGTTCTGGTGAAACAAAAAGAAGTGGACAGAGGTAAAGCATTGAGTGAGTTTGTAATCGCCTTCCATTCCACACCGTACATCTCACTTGCCTCAGCCCTCTGGTTGCAAACTGGGGACCCTTCTCTTTGCCGTTTTGCAGCGCTAAAAAATGAAAGTGACACCGAGACAGTCTTGAGCTGGTCTCGCTGTTTTATAAAAATCTTTTGAAAGAAATGACACCCTTTAGTAATTTAATTACTGATAACATTTGGCATTACACCTCACAACTTCCTGTGACACACCAGAGGCCTCCCCATGGAAAGTCAGTGGGCCTAGTCTAGGAGAGCACTGAAATGGGAGAGGCAGGGTCTCGAGACATTTGAGACGGAAACAGCAGAGTGACTGCAGGCAATGCTGAGACATGGTAGGTGGGCGAGGTTCCTGATGGACAATCCAGGAAGACTAAGGCACCAGACCATGGCAACCTCATCCCATTTCAATTCTCACAAGAAAATATCTCAGGAAATATCTCTAAGGAAATTATCTCAGACTGAGAAAAGGAAAAATTTCTCAAGCTAGACCGTCCAAAAAAGCTCATCAAGCGATACCACAGAGTAAAAAGACATGCTGGGAGGAGATATTTGCAATAGAACTAATAAAGGCACAGTCCCCAGAATGAATTCTTCTAAGATAAAAGCAAAAAGACCCCTCACTGGTGTAGCTCAGTGGATTGGGCATGGTCCTGCAAATTGAAATGTCACCGGTTTGATTCCTGGTCAGGGCACATTCTTCGGTTGCAGGCCAAGTTCCTGGTTGGGGGCACGCAAGAAGCAGCCAATCGATGTTCCTCTCCCTCTCTTTTTCCCTGTCCCTCTCTGGAAATAAATACATAAAATCTTTTTTTAAACAGCAGAAAGGTCGGGGAGAGGGGGCAAAGTTATGAACAGCTGTGCACAAGAGGAAATAAAAATGGCTGGACCTCATTCGTGATCAGGGAAATACACAACCATTCCACACCATTGGATAGACACAAACTTTAGCCTTAAAATTCCAGATCTTGACAAGGATGGGGAGCAATGGGAACTCACAGACTGCTTATAGAGTGTAAATTAGTCAAACCGGTTTGGAAAACATTTTGGCATTACCTAGTCATATGGAACATGAACCTCCCCTAGGGCCCAGCAATTCTGCTAATTCTGAACGTGTGCCCCAGGAAACCGGATACCACTGATGGCAATAACTTTGCTTTGAAACTACCACTTAGCGAACACTGATGTGTGCCAGGCCCTATTTTAATTCTTTGTATGAATTCATTTGACCCTCTGCACATTTATAAGATGGGACTATTATTATCCCCAGATTACAGAGAAGTTGAGTAGACTAGACTGAGGTCCCAGAACTGGGGAGAAGAGCACCAGGGGCTCTAATTCATTGACTATGCACAGAGCCAACCACTTTACAAAGTATCTCATTGAGCGCCCCACCCCCAGTCCTATAAGACAATGACTTTGTCCATCTTACACGTGAAGAAACTGAAGAGTAGAAACGGGCCCCAGGTTACACATCTAGTCAAGTGCAGGGCTGGGAAGAGACTCTGACACAGCTGCGGTGACCTTTGCTGCCTGTGCCTCCTCCGTGAGGGGCAAGGGCAGCTCAGCGTGGTGAGAAGAGGGAAATTGAGGGTGTCTGGTTGCCCCTCTTCCTGCTCCGAGGGCATCCACATCGCAGACATCTGCCCGCGGGAGCAGCAACAACCTTCTACCAGAGCAGTTTTCCCGACTGCGAGCCGTAATTTCCCACGTGATTGGCCAAGTCGGCACATGCCCCAGCACAGCCAATGCGGGGAGGGGAGGGCAAGGCGAGGGGCACGACCGCTGATTGCGCCTCGGCCGGCCTAAGAGCGCGGCGCTTGTGTCCCTGGGAAAGGAGAGTACCCCTCACTCCCCAGAAGGAATAGGGCCTAGCTGGTGTCTTGGGGCTTGTGACAGAGAAGGTTCAGAGTCACCATCGGAGGGGAGGGGAGAAGGGGTCGACCAGGATAGCAGAACTGGGTAGAACGGGGGCCCCGCTGCGCTTGAAAATAGGGAGGTACAAACCCCGGGGCAGCTGGGACGCAGGGACAGACTAGAAGGCCAGGGATGGTGGAGCGGGCCCTATACCAGGGAACAGGGAGCCGTTGGAGAGCAAGCGGGGAAAGGGGACGAGATCCGTTCTCAAGGGAAGGCCTTCCGGGAGGGGCAACATCTGGTTTGGAGCCCGTTGAGGGTGTTTCCTAGGCGAGGGACCCAACCATTAAGGCCCGTGTAGGTAGAAAGGAGAGGGACTTATTCTAGGACCCCAGGGCGTGTGATGGAGCCCAGGGACAGGGAGACCTGGGGCTGACTTCTGGAGGGTCTGGGACCCAGAAGCGTTACCCACTGGAGGTTCTTCCCCTTCTGTAGGCCAGCTCACCCTGCCGCCCAGGCCACAGAGCAAGGTGAGATGACCATCCCAAAGGTCAGGTTTATGTCTTCTCCATGCAGGAGACTCCCTGGGCCAAACCAAAATCTCTATCCTTCACCCCAGGGATTGGGCGTAGGGGAGACTCTAGGCCCCTCCCCGACCTTCCAGGCCTGGCAGAGGGGTGGTGCTGGCCACCATGCAGGGCCAGCTGCTGAACCTCCAGCTCTGAGTTCCAAGTTCTTACCAAGTCCCAGGCTTTCTGGAGCTCTGCCCGCATCTGGGCCAGCTCAGAGCCCACCTCCTGCAGGGAATTCTGGTAAGGGGATGGGGGTCGTTGGCTCCTATCTCCATCTGGATGTTTTCCCCAGGACGTCACCCCACCCTGGTCTCAGAGATTCATTCTCACAGGTGCCTGCCTGGGACTATGCCTTGACCCAAGGAATGGGCATAATGGCTGGGAGATGCTAGGAAAGGCTGATAGAACCGTACTAGGAGAGGGAGCAATATGCCTCATTCTTCCCCATCAGATTGTACAGGTGACCAAAAATTTCCTGAATCCAAAATATTGCTGGGTCACACTCCTCCGTGTTCCCTGTATGAGTATAGCCCGGCTTGAAAGCTCCCTGAGGGCAGGCCCAGGTCTGCAACCCCTTCCATCTCTAGATCCTCTCCTCTGGCTACCGCATAGGTGCCCTGTGCATTGGCTGGGATCAGGGCCTTGGCTCCCATGCACTTGTTTGATAGATGAGCCTGCGCTGCCATGGAGTGAGTGTCTGCTCCCTTCCCAGAGCCACACAGAGACAGTATAAGGGCAAAGCAGCCTGGGGGCCAGCCTGGGATGGGTCTGGGCTCTGCTCTTGGCCCTTGGTAGAGACACCCTGATGCCAACTCACTGATTCCAACAAACCATACAACCCCCTACCCTTCCTCCCAAGTGCAGCCCTACTTTTACCTCTCCAAGTGACCTCAGTCTCAACTCCTCTGGTTCTTAGTCTCAAGAGCCCAGTGTGGTCTTAGGGGGCCTGGTCCACCACAACAAAGGAGGACCCCTCCTCCAGCCCCGCCCCCAGCTTGATCTGGGGGTACGGCAGCCAGGACCACCCAGGCCAGCTCTCACCTACCTGCAGGAGCTGCAGCACCTTGCCCCTGCCTGTCCCTGAGTTCTCCCCTCTGCCTCTGATGGGGAACCCCTGAATGATCCTCTAGCCCCTCTTTGGGCCACAGTTCTTGCCACTCCTGGGGTCTGGTGGGACAAAGGCCCAATTCTAAAGTGGTGAAGAGAGTGTGACCCAGGTGCAGTGACCTGGTGGGTAAACAAATTAGGGTCATAAAATCACTGAGGATCAGAACCTCTGAGTCCTGCCAACACCACTCCCAGTGAACAGACACAGGACCAGCACTCAGAGACAAGGGGCTTCACCAGAGCCAGAGGCCACAGCCCCATCTACGTCATCTTGGAAACTCTGCTACCTGAGGGCCAGGGAGGATTCCACAACAGCCTCCCCAACAGAATCTTGGGTCTGGGCAGGGCATGGCCTGCCTTTCTCACTGCATGTGGAGGTGGTGCCTGGGACTCAACAAGCAGCACCCCCCCTAATTCACCACGGCCCCACCAACTGACACTCCAACCTCTCTGCAGCTGTGTCAGGGTCCTGGGATTAAATGAAGAGAAAAACAAGACAGGGAACAGCTAGGTCCTGGAGATCTTAAGTCACACCCGACCCACCCGGCAGGAAGGCAGCAGGAAGCAAAGTGGTGGCTGTTATGGGTTGAACTGTGCCCCCTGCAAAAAAGATATGTTTGCATTCTAACCCCAGTACCTTAGAATGTGACCTTATTTAGAGATGGAGTCTTTACAGAGGTGATCAAGTTAAAATGAGGTAATTAGAGAAGGCTGTAATCCAATATAACTGATGTCTTTATAAAAAGGGGAAATTTGGCCACCAAAACATGCACACAGTGAAAGCACCTTGTAAGCATGAAGGCAGGGATCGGGGTGATGCACCTACAAGCCAAAGGATGTCAAAGGCTGCCAGTGACCAACAGAAGCTGGAGGAGACACCGGAACAGATTCTCCCTCACAGTCCTCAGAAGTAACCAACACTGCTGACACCTTGATTTTTTAGGCTTCTAGCCTCCGGAACTGTTTCTGTTGTGTAAACCGCTCACTTTGGGGTACTTAGTTATGATAGCCCTAGAAAACTAATACAGAGGGTGAGTGGGATCAAACCTCACTGCAGCTCTCTGGACCCACAGGGACCCTGCTTTAGGAGGAGGCTTTCGCCTCAAAGCCGTCATGCCTGCAGCAGCGTGAAGTGTGTAACAATAGTAGCTAACATTTCATGATGACTGCAACACCTTGGCGTCCGGTGCAGCCCTGACCTGTGGCGGCCTGCTGAACCTCACCCTCACAGCCCGTTGATGCTGGGGGGAGACTGTCACTGTTCCCTCTCCTCTTTCTCTCTCCTATGTTTTTTTTTAAGATGAGGCCCAGACAAGTTGAGAGGTTGGGTAACTTGTCCAGCTAGTATAATGTGGAGCCAGGATTTAAGCCCAGATTCAGGCTCCTGAGCCCAAAGTCTATTTTTGCTTTTTAAAGACGTATCTCGCAGTTACGGTTGGCACATATTGTGTTAGCTTCAGGCGGACAGCACAGAGATGAGACATTACTGTACCTTATGAAGTGATCACCCCATCTGACACCACACACAGTCATTACAATTCGTTGACCATATTCCCTATGCTGTGCTTTATGTCCCCATGACTGTTTATATAAAGTGGCAAGTTGTACTTAATCCCTTTACATTTTTGACTCAGCCCTGCAACATCCCCTCCTTGAGCCCACAGTCTCAACCACTAATTCTGGGACAGTGAAGACCATATAAACCTGGGAATGAAGAGAAAGCCAGACTTAGGCAGAGACCCAGAAAGTGTCAGGGTGGAAGGAGCTGGATGTTGGGGATAGGACTGGAGGTGGAGCATGCTGGAGGCCCTGGGAGCCCCTCCCACCTCCCGCCAGCGACGTTGACGCAGCATCCAGAATCTAACCAGGTGTTGCCCCATCTCTGAGATCCTCTGCCCGGCTGTGAGTTTTGCCCGTAACCCAGGGTCGAATTCTATAGGTCACCCTGCCTGGACAGGCCCAGGGCCTGGAGGCATCCACTTGCTCACAGAAGGTGAGTCTTGGATGGGTTTCCCCAGGAGCTAGAGAGGAGAAATGACCTAGGCAGTCCTTAAGGGGCAATGGGCTGGAAGGCCCTAGAGTTGGGGCCCAAGTCAGCACTGTTTTAGTGTTTGCATAGGGCTCACCTGGTGCCACTTGCTTCTAGGAGTCTGCGTGTCTAGAGGGCCCAGGCCTAGGTCACCGTGTGTTCTGCCTTCTCGCTGACACTGTCCACTGCAAACAAGCCCCTAACTTGACTGGCATGCACACCCCATAAAGAATCGAGTCCCTCCAGACCCTGAGAAGACAACCTCCAATCCTCAAGGATCTCAGTTGGGAAAAAGACAACCTGGATTTTGTTTCTATGCAAATGGGTAGTGGTAGTTGCAGCCTTCCCTGAGGAGCTAACATCCTTCTCAGAGACCCCAGTTTGAGATACACTGATTTAGACCAATTCTACCTTTTGTGAGGCCCAAGGCCAGCTAAGCACTGGTGGTGAGATGTCACCCATACCCTCCTGCCTCCCAGCCAAACCTTTCCAGCCAGATCAACAGATTAGCCCCAGTAGGGGGTCCTGTGGCAGAGCATAATCCCATCCTGGGTCCTTACAACTCTACATCCCTGTTACTCCTTGGTCTCTGTCTCTCTGTGTCTCTGGGTGTCAGATGTGCATCTTGGTGTGCGTGTGTCCATATGTCTACCTGCTTGTGCACACATACATTTGCCCAGGAGACAAGGAGAGGACACTGGCCAGGAGAGGCAGTCACCAAGCTGGAGTTTAAGTCAGGTGGACAGGACCTGGGACACCCAAGCGCTTGCCCTGGACCCTGTCTCACATTTCACAGTAACCCCCTCACCCACTCTACTTTTCATTTGTTTCAGGGACTGTTTATACGTCCCCACCTCCATGTCTCTCCTCTCTGGGCCTTTGCACATGCTCTTCCCTCTTGGTCAAATGCCCTTTGTTCCTTCACTCTTGGAAGATACTCCTGTTTATCATTAATGTTCAGAGGCCCAGAAACCCTCAATATGGGGAGGACTTTCCTATCTGTTACCACGCTGCCCCAGTGCCTCTCTCCTCATCAGGCACATTAAACTGTAACTGCCAGCTTGATGACTATGTGGCCCCAAACTATAAGCTTGGGATACCAAGTGGTCTGACCTGAATTTGGTTCTCCTATGCACAGAAGAGGGCCAGACATCGTAGATACTCAGTTCATAAATGAATGGATGATGGAGCATGATGAGGAACAGGCAGAAGGGGAGGCAGTGTTGGATGAAGTATCTTAAGAAGGGAGGAGGCTAACTGGCTTGTAGTAGAAAAGACAGGGCAGTGGGGAAGAGAATGGGGAGGAGGGGGTTGTGGAGGGGAGGAGGGGGTTGTGGAGGGAAGGAGAAAGAGGGAGTACCCACCTGGGGAAGGCAGGCCTAATTCTGTTTCTGGAGTCTCCGCAGTTCCTTCTCTTTAAATTTCAAGGTAGCTACTACCTGGTGCCAGTTACATCTCCCATCTGCCTTCCAGTACTCAGGCAACTTCTCATGAAGCTTTCCTGAGGGGCCCTCGTACCTCCTGGACCTGGAGTGTGCTAGTGGAAATGGAGCCGTCTGGACACAGCATGGACCGTAGATCTCCCTAACTCATTTTCAATGATTTCTTTCTAAATTGCATGGAGGTCCTCACTATGTCATTGGTTGGGATGGGGACTGGGGCTGAGATGTCCCTTTTGTGGCTCCCTGCACACAGAGAACCCTCTGTCCTGGGGACTCTTCAGCATCCTGACATGAACCCAGTAGCTAAGGTTATCTCACACCACCCTGGAGGGGCTCAGCCATGTGTAGGGGAGACAGGGCTTGTTGAAGATGACAGATTTCCACATTCTCCCATAAAAATCTAGACTGTGACAACTAGGAGTGTTGATGCCTGGGGAAGGTGGTCTGGTTTTGGCCATGGGATTCAGGGATTGATGACAGAAGCTGACCTACCTCCTGCCCATGGGGCCATCTCACTGAGCGTGAGAGCAGGATACCCACCCCAGCCTAGCCTGGACCCTCTGAGGGCTGGGCCTGAGCGGTCACTTAGCAGGCCTCCTGACTAGGGGCCACCCCCAGTGCTGCTAGCAGCACCCGCTTGTCCCTTGGCAATCTGGCATGCACTGCCTCCAGGGCCTGCACATTGCCCTCTAGCACCATCTGCTCTTCCTACAACTATTCCAAGCAGATCCCTTGTCGCTGGTGGTTCTGGTCCGGCTTTTCAGAGTTGTTCACTTGTGAAGACCCCAACTCAACTCAAAGTCATGGCTTCCCTCCATCAGGGTTATGCCTGGGATCTGTCTGCTCGAGCTATCTCCCAGGCCTTTACCCATGCAGTCCCCTCCCCCAAGAGCCCCTGATCTCCTCAGCCTCTGGGTCTCAGTCCTTCCAGGAGGTCTTCTCTGACCACCCAGGCACACAGAGGCTTCTCCGAAATCCATGCTCATGTCTGAACAAACGATTTAAGACTGAACAGCACCAGGATGCTACCACTAGAGGGCGCTGTTTTGAGTGGACTACAAAGTGAATGGTGCTCGCTAGAGCTGTGCTGTGGAGGCCCTGCTCCTATCTGTTCCTCCTGGTCATTTTCTTTACCATGGAGTCCCTAGAGTCCCTCACCCAACTTCGGAATCCCCCCAAGGACAGGGCTCAGGCTCCCCTGCTTCTCTGCCCCCGGCACAGGTGGGCACAGCCTGGCTCAAATGGTGCCCTGGTTTTCCTGCAGGGCTGACCCTGCCAGCTCCTTGGCCCACGTGAGTGAGCATTAATTAACAGCCACTCCTGCAGGAAGGTTTTGCCCTGAGCCTGGGCAGGGGTCTCAGCTACCCCCATAGAGTCTCCCCCGTTTCCAGCCCAGTTCTGCCCCTGGCCCTGCAGGCCTGGCACCAGCGTCTCCTGCAGGTACACTCACTCCAGGATCCCGGGGTTTCCTACCAGCCTTTCTTGTATGTGTGAATTATTTTAGGAATGAAGACACAATAGACGAAGCACTAATGGTAGAATCTCAGGCACAACAGCTGTTGGACCGCAGATTTTGGCGAGGAAGCTGGGAGATGGCTCCTATTCTACTTCAGAAAAAGAGAGAGCTGCTTTGTTACTGGGAGGCAAGGACTCCTGGATTCTCTATGGTGGGGAGGCTCGTGGGAAGATGGATCCGACTTACCACTCAGAACCTAGAGGCAGGTCCTGCTAGAGGCAGGACCTCCAAGCTCAGCCACTGACATGACCCTGGCTTCCAGGAGCCACGGAAACTGTGGCAACACGAAACAGTAGGAGGGGACACCACAGAGTCGTCCCACCTCATCTGAGTGGTTGAAACCCTGAGATGAAACTTTGTCGGTATGGCCGCAGCCGCAGGCCAAGCATTGGGTCGGGACAAGAGTGGCAACTCAATCTCTGGCCCTTTAGGCAGCATACTAAGGGGGTGGGGACACCAGGGCTCGGTCATCCTCTACACACTTGAAGACGCTCCAGAATCTCTATAATGGGAGGGGGGATATGGGTGCATCTGGTTGGCAGGGGACTAGGGGCCGGTCTTGAGGATGCCTAATGCATCCCGTTTTTACTTAGCGTCAGTCGTTTATTTCGGGTGGAGATGGTGGAACTAATGGAGATTTGGGGATCCTCTCAAGCCACGACGTCAGACCTTAGTTTAAGGAGGAACCGGAGGCCTAGGACTAGAGAGACCACCGCAACTCTGGAGTGGATGGCTCTGCTCGGAACACGCCTGCCGGGGCTGGAAGACTGCGCTTCGAATCAGGGGTGTACCCTGCCCTCACTAGGGAGGGGACGTGGTGTGGGCGGGGCCGGAGAAACCCGGCTGCAGACGCGGCGCTGCCGGGAAAAGGGGCGGGGCCTGGAGGGAGGTCCCGCCTCTCCCACTACCGCCGAAGTTTGACGTAGGGGCAGTTAGGGAGCCCTCCGCTCTGCTTAGCTGAACTGCGCGGAGCCCCGGGGCGTGCACGCTCATAAAAGCGCTAGGTCTCCCAAAGGGCCCGACCTCGCGTTTTCTCTTGAAAATGGGGCCTAGTTATTTCACCCCGACCAACCGTGAGACAATGGGCGGTAGGGTTTTGTTGATCCAGGGGTCGTCACGTGACTCCGAGAAATGGGCATCGGGGCATGACCGCGGCAGCACGCGGGGTCTATTAACTGAGATACAAGGCTGAACGCTTGCAGTGGTACTCGCCGCTTGCAGTAGAGCTCACGGAAAAGGAAAGGCCCCTTCCCCAGCCGCCACGCCCCCAGGGCTCCTGGGCGTCACCCCACAAACTGCTTGGCATGTCCACGGGCACTGGGCGTGCAGTCAATGCCCTCAGCCCCGATCCCCCCCAAAACAAAGAACGTGGTCTCATTTGCTTCTTTCACGGAAGCGGGAGTCGCGACTGCCTTCTCGAGCCCCGGGGTTTGCTGGTTCTTCACTGTCGACGACGCAACAATGCCCTCCTCCCCTCGCGCAGGAAGCGATTGGTGGGCGCCGTCAGGGTCGGGGCGGCAGAGCAGGCCGAGCCCTCCAGCCAGGTCGTGGTTCCACCTTTCGGCTCCTGGCGCCCGCAGGCCTGAGAGGACTTCCCTGCTGCGCCTTCCAGGCCTACGTGCATCGCGACACGGCGGAGGGCGGACCGGGGACGTCCCCTCGGCTCTCCCGGAACCAGTCTCTGCAGACGCCCCACCGACCAGGGAGGAGAAGACGGGTCCTCCAGAGCTTTCGAGTTGGGAGCTAGAGCGGCCAAGCCACGAAGCTGGGGCTGGCGACAGCTGCGTCACGTGAGGGGCGGGGCCTCCGCGGGCGGAGGCTGGAGCCGGAAGCGGAAGAGGCGCACCGAGCGGGAAGTGGGGCCTAGCCGCAGCCGGAGCCTGGGGGACGGTGAGTGTGGTCGGGGGCCCGCGGCAGCGGAGGTGAGGGGGCGGGGTGGGCGCGCCGGGTGCGGGTCACTGGGCTCCTAGGCTGTTGTCGGCCTCTTCCCTTTCTTTCTCCTCCTCAGCCCACTGCAGGCCGCGGCTCCGACCTCTCACCTCTGACCCGCCGCTTCTCCCCCGGGGGGCGGTCACCGAAGACCCTGACCTCTCGATACCGCGGTGTCGAGATTCCGAGCCTGAGCGGCCTCTGAGCTCCCTGCAAGGGGCTCGGTTTCAGCCCTGCAACTGTCCGCGGAATGGGGTCGGGTGCTAGCCTGGAGGGGCCTTCAGATCCCTCCCCTACTCCCGGCTCGAGGCTTGGTCCGCAGACGACTCCTCCCCTCGCGGCTTGGAGTTTGATTCCGACCCAGGCTGGCGTTCCCCCTGCACATCTTCTCCCACCCGCCTTCCTCTCGCCGCCATTGGCGGCGGTTACGGGCGGACGGAGCTTGAGAGCTCTGGGACCTGGGGAATCAGGAAGGGCCGCGAGCTAGGGCCTCAGGCCCCGGCGTGTTTTGTTGTGATGATTGAGCCGCTCCAGCCTGGGGGAGGGGCCAGGCCAAGCTGACAGTACAAGTGCCTGGGCTGCTCCCGGCCCAGGAGTCTCTGTGCTTTAGTTCCGGGTGCGGGTACTGTAGTGTGGAGCTGGGGTGGGAATTGATTGAGCCAGGCTCCCGTCGAGGTGGAGTTGGCGGTCTTCCAGCTTCCCTCGTCTATGCCCTTGAAAAGGAGGAGAGTTTCACCCGATAGTGGCGGCTTGCAAGGTGGCAGGTTTGAGATTGCAGTGGTGGAGCAGCGTCAGCCAAAAATAACCATGGGGCGCTGCGGTGCCTGGGATCGGGAGGGCAGCCGCCGACCTGGCTGGCTGCTCTTGTCAGCCCAGTTCTCTGGCCAGGAACAGCAAACGAGACGCCGATTAGGTCTGTGCTTAGGAAAAAGCTGGCATCCTCCACCTGGTTTCCTTCATGTTATCTTTCTGTTCATTGTGTAGAGCAGAGCCTTCTTGAGCATAATTGTGGCTCTTAGCTTCTTTAAACAATCTGTTTGTTGAGGTCTCGGAGAATGATCATTGAAATGGGCCCTAGAGCCCTTGCTGGGAATATAATGAGGGGGGCATCGGGTAGTCCCAATACTTCACCTGCCTGTAATGTGTTGAAGAAGAGGCTGTTCCCTCTGTGATTGCCTTGTGTGTGGTACTTTATAGCTTGTCATCTCTTTTGCCAGATGGGCTGAGAGGTGTTACCACCGTTTTCCAGTTATGGTAAATGGTGATAAGGCCTAGAGTGATTTGGTCACGAGACCAGCACTGGGATTTCGTTCAGGGTTTTCTAACCAGAGCTCTCTCCCCCACGGTCCCTTGGAAGAGACTTATAAAATGTCCTTAGCTCATTTAACACAGACCTACGTGCTACCTGGAATCCCTGTTAATGTTAATAAAGAGCTGCCTTCAGTACCTCTTGTGGGCACAGACTTGTGCTAGGCATTTGACCTAAAGGCATGGCCTAGGCATGTTAGTAAAGGAATGACATAATGTAATCTTCGCAGAACCCTGTAAGAGATTACTGTTCCCTTGTTGCACGAGGAAGCTGAAGGTCAGAGTAGTTTAATAACTTGCCTAAAGGCACACAGCTAGAAGCTGCAGCGCCAGGATTAAGACTGACATCTATCTGACTCTGAGGCTGTGCTCTGTCCTCTAAGTGAACATGCGTGAACAGGAGAGGGTCTTTGGCCTCTTGTGGACTAGACCATATCCTCCAACTCTGGTACTTTGTCTGCCCAGTTAGGATGGGCAGGGCCTCTATCCTGACCGCTGGAGCACCTGGGTCACTCAGTGAGATGTGAGATACTGCCTTTATTTCATAGCTTGGGTACCTGACCCAGGGTAATTGCAGGGAAACAGTGAAACATTAGTCAACTGATCATCAAAACAGAACAACAGCCCTTACTGGTGTGGCTCAGTTGGTTGGGCATTGTCCCAAAAAGTGAAAGGCCGCCAGTTTGATCCCCAGTCAGGGCACTTGCCTGGGGTACGGGTTTGGGCCCTTCATCAGGGCATGTGCGAGAGGCAACCGATTGATGTTTCTCTCTCTTTCTCCCTCCCTTGTCCTCTCTAAAAATAAATAAAAACCTTAAAAAAATAAAACAGAACAACAGTCTAAGTACTTCAGAAGCTATAGGTGATTTTACGTAGTATTTCTCTCCAATGATAGCTTGGGACCTGGACTTCCAGGTACACAAGGAAAGACACCTACTCATAGGGTGATTGAAGGCAGTAACTTTCTTAGGATCGCAGAGAAGCTCCTAGGGGTTTTGTCAAATATGCCTCCCTGTCCTGTTCATCCAAGGGAAGCCATTCCATTTTGCCATTCTCCTGCCAGACTCTATTCATGAGATGGGGCAGCCTCAGTGGGTTTATCCAAAATGTGCTTGGTCAGGCAAACCCAAGACTGATCACCATTGAAGGCTGACTCTGGCCAAGTAAAGGGTTGGGAGTAAGGGTGGCCACGGTCTCTGGCCCAGCCTTCCAGTGGAGGCAAGCAGTGTCAGGGTTTTGGTTGTGGTGGAACAGGGAGTTGGCCTCACATAGCCACCTCTCTCAGCTGGTGGCTGATCCAGCCTGGCAATTTCCTGTAGTGGATATAAGTCCCCGCTAAACTGGGTGACTTATATCCACTCCCTTTTTGGCATGCCTCCCTGAGCATGCTATCCTGAGATGGGCACAGGAGAAAGGTATTGGAACAGAGGATGGAGAAGAGAGGATAATAACGGTGCCCTTGGGTAGAGGTGAAGCACTGCCCAGCACGGCACCAAAAGTGGTCTGAGGGTGCTAAATGGGCATCAGGCAACACACTTGGATGCTCTGACTCTAGCATCTTTACTGGTGCTGACCAGGAAGGGCTGGCCAGACCCTCAGGTGGGCTAAGGAATATTTGAGACCCTGTAAACTTCTTTCTCCAAGAGCTGATCTTCCTGTTTCTGCCTGTAACTCCTCACACAACTGGTGGTCCTTGCTCCTTTGAGTGCAGTTTAGTTCAGGGCTTTCACCCTTGGCTCCTATGTCTTGGTGACCTGCCAACAGCCATCTGACTCTGGCCTCTGGCTTAACAGAGCAAGTGCTTCATTGGACCCCACAGACAGGCAGGAGGGAATTAAGCACAAGAGGCTCCCCTTTCTCCTGGGTCCTGGACTGCTGTGATGGTGGTGCTCACCAGCTCCTCCCTGCGTTCAGCCTCAGCGCCTGTCCTGGCCCTCTGGGCCCCCCAAGTGCTCAGTGATGCTGTGCTCAGGAGACAGCTGTTTGTTTGTTCTCTGACAGAGAAGGGTGTTGCCTGTTGTTTGTTCTTTGACCACTGTGACCTCAGAGTTCTTCACTTCATAAACCCCTGGGAGGGGCTGCCCCCAAACAGAACAATGGGCCTCTTCTTCCAGAGTGCCTAGGCTGCTCAGGCAACCAGGTGGCTGGAGGTGGCCGGCTGCATGTTTAGCAGAGCTGTCCATTTCTTGTGGCCTAGATGCATCACTGTAAGCGATACCGCTCCCCTGAGCCAGACCCATACCTGAGCTACCGATGGAAGAGAAGGAGGTCTTACAGTCGGGAGCACGAAGGGAGACTGCGATACCCATCGCGAAGGGAGCCTCCGCCCCGGAGATCTCGGTCCAGAAGGTGAGAGGGAACTGGGTCAGGAGGAAGGGCCCCTTTCCTCAGCTGGGTTAGAGAGACAGACAGTCTGGAGGCTTGCGGCGACCCTGGGCTCTTTCAGGTGACTGCTGCCTCTGCATGGCTGCGCTGGATCACTGCCCTGTCCTCTTTGGGCTCCTCCCCAGATCTCACCTGCATTCTCTGGCCTCTGTTCTCTTCTGTCCTTGCCACCCCTTCTTTCCCTGTCCTTGAGTCTCCCTTTTCCCAACACACTCCCCATTTTCTAGGTCAGTGTCTCCCCTGCTAACCTCTGAGCCTTCCTCAGTGGGCATTAAAAACATAGCCTTAGTTCTTTCCAGAGGTTGGTCCCTGATCCTGTTCCAGCCCCAGACCAAACTTACAGCCTCATCAGGCCTCATTACCATGATTGCCTTCCCCCAGGCTCTGCCTCCTGTGGTACTCCAGGGATGCTGTTAGCAGCCTGGGTTCTGGAGGTAGGACTTCACGCACACACTTTCCTCTTTCCCCACTTCCCCCAGTGTGTGCCTCTGCTCCAACAGGCTACGCTTGTGAGCCCTTTGAAGGGACCTCACCAAATGCCTCTGTCCTGGTAGCAGGGACCTGACTGGTGGGAGGAAGGGCCTGCCTGACCAGTGTCCCCATCCCTCTCTTGGCAGCCATGACCGCTTGCCCTACCCGAGGCGATACCGGGAGCGCCGTGACAGTGACACATATCGGTGTGAAGAGCGGAGCCCATCCTTCGGAGAGGACTGCTATGGATCTTCACGTTCCCATCATCGTCGGCGGTCACGGGACAGGGAGCCATACCGGACCCGCAAACACGCCCACCACTGCCACAAACGCCGCACCAGGTCTTGTAGCAGCGCCTCCTCGGTGAGTGGTGGCCAGAGTGTGCTGGCTGGGGCTTCAAGGCCTCATCTGTTTGTAGCCTTCTCTCAGGTTGGCTGGTCCGGGTGAGTACTGCTAGCTCTGCGCACGTGCATTTGGTGTGTGCGTGCACGTGTGTGTGTGTGTGTGTGTGTGTGTGTATGTCGTCTGGTTTAGGTACAGGGCTGAGCAAAGGGCCCGGCTCTTTGTCTTCTGGCCCATTGGCAGTGGCAGCTGTAGGGGCTCTGGTTCCGGCGCTGGCAGGCTCCCAGCCTGTCTGTATCTCCACACTAAGCCCGGCACAGGCTGCATGGGTGCCAGTGGCCAGGGACACATCTTAGAGATCCTAACAGAGTTGCTGGTATGTGGTCTGGACCTGTCTGGTCTGGCTCTTCCCACCTAAAGAGTCCCTCCACACGTAGCCAAGTGCTCAGACAGGTGTGGATTGCACCCACTTCTGCAGTCTCAGCCTCCACAGCCCTCCCCAAAGGCCTGGCGGCCGGGCTGCCCACGGGTAGGGGAGGGTCTTCCTATCAGTCAGCTCAGACTGGGAGCATCCTTTCTGACCTCCAGCCAGGCCCTCTTCAGCCTAGCCTCTGCACAAGGGGCAGTCAAGACGAGAGACAAGCTGCCTATGTGATGGGACGTGTAAAGAAATGACAGAAAGGACTACAGTCCTAGGATTTGTCCAGTTGCAGGCCACATGCCTTGTGGTGTTCCTAGTATGCAAGGTTGCACAGATCTCTGAGACCACAGCCCACGGTGCACTCATACCTCTGGGAAGGAAAGCCTGTTGCGTATCTCTGAGGCTAAGTGCTGTCTTCTCCCCATCCCTCTTCCCTCCCTCCCTCCCTCTCGCCAGCCATGGAGCCAGTGGAGGGGCCTGGCATCTTCTCTGCTGAGCTCTCTGGTGACTTCTTTGAGTGGCTTTGGGTTGCAGGTTGACTGTGGGCACCCATCATGGCCTGGTGGTCTCTCTGCACACTGCCACAGGAGGGCAGTGCAGGTCTGTGGCTCTGCTTCTTTTGGCGCCCTCTGTTGTCATGAGGCTCAGGATGGGCCTGGCCCATGGGGGCCAGGGCCAGGGCAGGAACTGGCTTTCGGCCTCTGGGCCATTGTGGTAGGAGGTCTGGAAGTTGACCAGCCCAGAGAATTCTGGGCGCCTTCCCTGCTTGAGGCTGGTGGCACAAAGGCTGCTGATGGAAGGCCCTTTCTAGTGGCGATATGAAGTTTGGCCACAGATGCTGTCTGGGGGCCGGTGGCAGCTTGTCTCTGAGTGACAGCTGTAGGGTATGTGCAGGGCTGCTTGGGCAAAACGGGCAGTCGAAGGCAGGCTGGGCATTCTGCAGCTGAAGCCAGAGTTGCTCTGACTATTCTGAAGGTCGGACTCAGGCTGGGACAGCCACATGTGTGCGCCGTTTTCCTTGCGTCTTTACCCCGGCCGAAGCGTACTGGGAGGGTCTGGGAGGGGGACGCTCATTGGAGAAGGGTGTCAGAGCTGTGGCTGTTCTCATGGCCCAGCCCCTGAGCAGCAGAGGCTGGTTGTCTTTCCGAGCATTTGCGGCGCCCTTCCCTTAGATAATGTCCGAGTTTTCTTTACATACCTGTAGCTGTTTTTACTTTTCTGTTTTTGAAGTCAGTTTGTGTCTTGACGTGTCCCTTGCAATATCCCTATCGTTATATATGCTGTGTGCCTTATGAAATGCTGGGATCTGGAAAATCCAACCAACCAACCCACCGGCTCCTCACCGTCTCCACCTCTGCCTTTGACTGACACCTCAATCTGTCAATCGGAACCGCCTACCATGCGATTGGTCGGATGGCGTTTCGGGGGGCGGTGCATGCAGAGAAGCCAACAGAGCAGTAAGCGCAGCAGCCGGAGTGTGGAAGATGACAAGGAGGGCCACCTGGTGTGCCGGATCGGCGATTGGCTCCAAGAGCGATGTACAGCCACCTTTCGTAAAACTTTACCTCTCTACTTTCTACCCCCTTGTTAGACCAGACCTCTCCTGCCCGGAGGGGCCTCTAATGCGCGTGGTGCCTTAGCGGGGCCACCAGTAATTGCCTGAATGACACAAACGCTAGCAACTTCTGTTTTTAAGAGTGTAGCAGTGAGAGAGAAACCTTTTTTGTTTTTGAGAATTTGAATGCCGTGAACTTGCAGGAGCTGCCGACCCTCTGCTCTCCAGATCCTCACGCCCCGCTTCTTTTCTCTCCTAGATGAGATTGTGGGGAACCTGGGCGAAGGCACTTTTGGCAAGGTGGTGGAGTGCTTGGACCATGCCAGGTGAGTGAGCTTTCCGGGAAGAGCCAGCCTGAGGTTCTTGTAGGTAGTGGCAATTAGAGCTTAACCTTTTTCTTTCTGAAGGGAAGCACCAAAGCAGGGTTCTGACCTGTACATGTTGGGGTGTTGCTGATTCCGTGAAATAGGGAGAAACTGCTGGGATTCTACAAGCATGTGGCATGCTTGCCTAAGAATTGCTGGCCAGTGAATGGCCTGCCCCAACTTCCTCACTTCTCCAGGTTGTGGTGGCGGCAGATAGCAGAACAGAGCCATGACACTGGCTCGTCTGTGGCCTTAATCTGCTTCTTGTGATCATTTTTAGGGCCAGGACCTGTGATGGGGGTAGAGTACTGCTGAGCCCAGCCCAAGTATGAGCCCCCACCCTCTAGAGGTTGGCCTCAGTGACCGTGCAGGTCCCTGTTGAGAGAAACAAGACCCTGGACTTTCTCACCAGGCAGGCTGCTGCCTTCTCCAAAGTGGCTAGGCAACCTGTGTGTGTTGGAGTGCTGCGGGGGGATGCCTCAATGGTCCTCTCATTGGTTTGGGGCTTTAGCTACAAAGTTCTTGTCCCGGCTGTCTCATTTGAGCCATGTGCTGCCCACATGTGACTCCTCCACTATCCTAGAGATGAAGAAACATGCTCAGGGTTTGCCCATATCCCCTGGCCATTGTGATGGGGCTGAGCCCCGCTGTATGCAGTGCTCCCGTGTGCAGAGAGGTGCTTGGAGAGGACAGTTAGCTCAAACACTCTAGCCAGCCATGGAGCCCCAAGATAAAGTAGTGATGGTGACTGAAAGGAAGCCTCCTCAGGCTCCCAGTTCCCTCTTAAACACCCCTTGGACCCAAGAGGTTAGGGTTGGTCCAGTGAGTATAGGATCATGTAGACTATACTGTGACCAGAGAGAGATGTGACAGATCTGAGTGCTGTGGCACACAGGGGCAGCTAAGCTCTCTGGGCTGTGCCACTCAGTAGGTAGAGGAAAAGTTAGCCTCTGGAGTCACTAAGGGGAAGGCACAGGGCTCAGATCCGGAGGGAGTCGGCCAGTGGGTTTATTGTGAACGGCAGAATTTGGCACAGGAGAAGGGTCTTAGCCTCAGAGCCCTCCAACCCCGACGGCTGCCTGTGGGAGCGATGAGCCCCGTGCTGAGGGTTGGAATGCCATTGAGGGGTCCCTGTCTAGGGGGAAGCTCTCTTCTGAGGTGCGTTCTTGTCCTGAAAGTCTGAGAAAATGGGATAGGGAGAGAAAAGCAGGGTATTCTCTAGAAGATACCTCTGCCCTAGGGCCTGTGAGCCTTTCCTGAGGCACCAAGGATTCCTGGCACTCAGTGGTCTCTGATAAATGCTGTGGCTGGTAGGCGGCAGGTTGGGCTAGAGGAGGGTGTGGTAATGAGAACAGCCCTTGGCCTCCCTGGAGAGGCCTCTACTCCTGGCACCTTACCCTCTTGCCAGGCCTTCACTCCATACTGGAACCACCAGCCCAGGGGCAGCCATTTGCCCAGGCTTGCAGACATGCTCAGGAAGGTGAAGAGGTGTCACAAGAGGGTTCTGTGTGGGTCAGTCCTGCAAGGGTGAGGGATTACTACTGGCCTACTGGTTGGGTGCCTACTGAGCGAGCTCTGCGGCTGGTGTTGGTCAGTGAGATGGGCCTCTACTCCCCTGCCCAGTCTTCCTTGGAGCTGGCAGATATGAGACCATAAGAGTCCAAGGCTGGCATAGGTGCCAGGGGACCTTGCTGTTAGGAGGGTAGAGGCCTGATGTTGCATGAGACAGGCTGGGCGTCAAGTACCTGCTCTCCTCAGGGCAGGCCCTGTTCCTGAAGTCCTGGGTGGTATCTGCCAAGAGTTGCTGGATCGGGGCGGAGGGTGGGGGAAGGGCTGGGCAACTTCTCATGAGAACCTCTGCTTTCTTCCCCGGTGCCAGAGGGAAGTCACAGGTTGCCCTGAAGATTATCCGCAACGTGGGCAAGTACCGGGAGGCTGCCCGACTAGAAATCAATGTTCTCAAAAAAATCAAGGAGAAGGACAAAGAGAATAAGTTGTGAGTGTCAGCAAGGAACAGGAAGAAGGTTTTCACTGGGGACAGCTTCTTCACCAGTCCAAACTGCCTGGACCCCCTGGGGCTGAGCAGTAGTATCCCCTCATATGGGTGGCACTGTGCGTTCTCCATACACTGGAGTCAGGGGAGTTGGGCGATTGAGTCTGCTGGAAGGAGGCTTTGGACTTCAGTCCAGGTTCCACCACAACCAGTTCTGAGTTCGCCCAGCCCTGCTTTTGTGGATTGGGGGCCTCACTGGGTGTGGTGGGCATTAGACAAGGTATAAACTGGAAGCCAGGGCTTGCAGAGTCACACCCAAAGGAGAGCTGCCTTTGGCACACAGACGCTGAACCCTGTGCTTAGGAATCTCCACTGGGAGTTGCAAAAGGTACTGCTAGTCCTGCAGTGTCCTGGCATCATCCCGTCTTGGAAATGCTGGGATTATGTCCATATCATAAGTAGGTGGGGCAGGAGACTTGCACCAGAATACCCTGCACCCCACCCCCTCATAGTGGGAATTTTAGTACTCGCAGAGAGCTGATCTGGGTGATGGCTGGGAGATTTACTCTTGCTGTTAACTGATTCTCTTTATTCATGTGTGTCTGCATCAGGGGGTGTGACCCAGGGGCCTGGGAGGGACTGGCTTCACCTGAGGGAGGAGGTGGGGCAGCCAGGCCCTCAGAACAGAGCCTGAGCCCCATCCATCCTTCTCCCCCAGCTTGTGTGTCTTGATGTCTGACTGGTTCAACTTCCATGGTCACATGTGCATCGCCTTTGAGCTCCTGGGCAAGAACACTTTTGAGTTCCTGAAAGAGAATAACTTCCAGCCTTACCCCCTACCACATGTCCGGCACATGGCCTACCAGCTCTGCCACGCCCTTAGATGTGAGTGTCCACCCTCATGGAGCATGGTGCGGCCAGATACCTGGTGGGAAAATCACACATTGCTAACCATTCTGCTGAACCTGAGACATACCAGGGCCCCTTTGACTACAGGGCCTTTAGGTATGAATCCGTGCTGAGAGGCTGCAGTCTCCTCCAGGGGCCTTCTGAGCCAGCTTCTGCCTGTAAGCACTCAGGAAGAAAAAAAAAACTGCTCTAGAATTTTTCTAGCTACCAGTTCCAGTCCCACACTCCTGCAAAGGATGAAAAGGTCCGGGTGACCTGGGGGATCCCACCAGCAGCTCCAGTCAACACAAGACACCCTCTGCCTGCCAGCCTTTAGGAGCATATTTGGTCCCCAGGCTCAGCACTGCAGGATTGGTGGTGGGTGGAGCAGGACAGCAAGGCTCCTTGGAGAGTAGATGAACATAGCGCAGGGTTGTGTAGACAAAGGGGACAGTGGAGAGCACTCCAAGCAAGGCAAGCTGCTCAGCATGGCCTGGAGCCTGGTGCGCGCTGATACTGAAGGAGGGCCCACTCTGGGGAGTGGTGGACTACACTGCTGTGAGGGTCCTGAGTGCCAGATGGGAGTCTGGAAGTAGCAGTGGAAGGGCACCACCATTGGGACAAGGACTGGAGGAAAAATACAGATTTCCCTTCTTAGGGCAAGAGGTGAAGGGGGAGGCCAGGCTGGCATCAGGGATGGCCCTGTGCTTGGTTTGATGTTCTTTGCTACCAGCTTGACACTCCAATTTTTAAGTAAGGGGACCTGCATTTTCATTTTGCCTTAAGCCCCCCCAAATGATGTTGCTGGTGCTGGGGAGAGGGAACCACCCCAAGGCTGCTGCTGCTGCTGCTTTGGTGAGAGAGCAGGCCGAGGAGGCCTGGTCCCTGCAGAGGAGAGGTGGAAGGAGGCGGTTCAAATTGGAAGTTTCCCCTGCCCCATCTTCTAAAGCTTTGAGTCTCCAAGGTCCTAAGCACAGAGAGCCTCTGAGGGGAAGCCAGAGCAGGGGCAGAGCTGCATCTGCTCCCTCAGCCCACTGCTGAGGCTTTGGGGCGAGGGTCTTTGGCTTTGGAAGATGGTCTGGCCCAGCGCTGCCAGGAGCCAGAGAAGAAACCCAGGCGCTGAGGGTCTGCTTTCCTCTCCTGCCTCTCCAGTTCTACATGAGAACCAACTGACCCACACAGACTTAAAACCAGAGAATATCCTGTTTGTGAATTCTGAGTTTGAAACCCTCTACAACGAGCACAAGGTATCGGTGGGGGTAGAGTGATGCCCTGCTTCTGAGCTGGGTTACCCATTGGGAGAGATTACCGACCTGGCTCTCCTTCCTTGCCTCAGAGCTGTGAGGAGAAGTCGGTGAAGAACACCAGCATCCGAGTGGCTGACTTTGGCAGCGCTACCTTTGACCATGAGCATCATACGACCATTGTGGCCACCCGTCATTACCGCCCACCTGAGGTGATTCTTGGTGAGTAGTCCTATAGTCCCCAACCCAAGTAAAGTGGGCCGTTGGCCGGCGGGGAACGGGGGATGAACAGGGACAGCCCTGTATCTGCCACTTGGGGCCACTGTCATGAGTCACTGGTTGCCAACCATTGTGGCAGCTGCCCTGTGACCCAGAGCTGGATCTCAGAGCCTCTCTCCACTCTGGCTTTCAGAGCTGGGCTGGGCACAGCCCTGTGACGTCTGGAGCATTGGCTGCATTCTGTTCGAGTACTACCGGGGCTTCACACTCTTCCAGGTAAGGCCTCTCCCGTGTTGCCCTGCTTACCGTGAGCGCTCGCACTCTGGCAGGCCACAGCGGCCTGGTGTGGGGAGACTCGCCAAGGTCCCCAGTCAGCATGTTCTGAGATTCACTCTTGAGGGTTATAGGAGCTTGGGAAGGTGAAGTGAAGGTAGTGGAAGCACTCAAGAAGCCTGAAGCTCAGCTGCAAAGGGTGGTGGACCGGGGCTGGAAGAGTGAGCATTGGAGGCAAGAGACACAGCGTGAGGGTGTGGAGATGGGTTGGGGCATGTAATGTTCCAGGGAGAGTGTAAGAAACATGGCCTTATCCCTGGCAAAGGGTGGCAGGCTACCATAAGGTCAGAGAGGCTGAGGCTGACCTCCACTTGCTCTGTCCCTGACCTTCCATAGACCCACGAAAACCGAGAGCATTTGGTGATGATGGAGAAAATCCTAGGCCCCATCCCATCTCACATGATCCACCGCACCAGGTAAGGAGCCCTGGCCCATAGGCCTTTCCCATCTTTGGCTGTGGGTCAGCAAGCTACTGCATAGTCTTTGCAGAACACCCCATGGCTCCTCCAGGCTCATAGCAGCCTTTCCCTGTATGCCCCTCTGAGCAGCCTGACCACCCTGCCGCGCCAGCCCAGGGCTCCCTGCCTGGCTTTGCTGCGATCCCCCGGGGTGTTGCTCTCCCCGCCCACCCCCAACCTTGATCACTTCCTTTCCTTCACTTTCAGGAAGCAGAAATATTTCTACAAAGGGGGACTGGTTTGGGATGAGAACAGCTCTGATGGCCGATATGTGAAGGAGAACTGCAAGCCTCTGAAGGTCAGTTTCTGGCTCCCCCCCCAGCTCAACTCATGCCAAGGAGACCACCCCAGGCATGGGGCACACACACAGCAGAGAGACAGGCCAGGCTGCCCCCTTGCTCCAGCTCTATGGGAGGCTGCACCCAAGGATGCTGGGTGCTGGCAGTGGGGCTTCTTCCAGAGGGGCCTTTAGCTCTACCCCTTTCTGACAGGGTGACCATGAATGTAACTGGGGAACACCAGAAGAACCGAGTATCAGAGACCCTGCTGTTTCCTGCCCCACTTCTTCTTCTCTCTCTCTCTCTCTCTCTCAGAACTAGGCAGGACTGAGGGGAGGGGGAGGGAAGACCTAGACATGGCCAGGAAGCCTCTTGTCAGTGCTCGGATAGTGAATTTCGCAGAGGTGATTTCTACCCGTCTGTCAGGACTTTGCATGTGGGGTCAGAGGCACCAAACCAGCAAGACACCCAGTAGCCTGACATGTTCAGAGCTACATGCTGTAACAGGCATGAAAAGAAAGGAGCTGCTCACTGTCCAAGAGGGCAGACGTAGTTCTCCAGGAGGCATCACTGCCGCCTCAAGCCATGCAGCAAGGCTTCCCACGCCCCTGCCATCACACTGAGGCACCTTGTGTCCCTGAGCAGAGTTACATGCTCCAAGACTCCCCGGAGCACGTGCAGCTGTTTGACCTGATGAGGAGGATGTTAGAGTTTGACCCTGCCCAGCGCATCACACTGGCGGAGGCCCTGCTGCACCCCTTCTTTGCCGGCCTGACCCCTGAGGAGCGGTCCTTCCACACCAGCCGCAACCCTAGCAGATGACAGGCACAGGCCACTGCACGAGGAGGAGGAGATGGAGAGTGGGACTGGGCTGCCTGGCCCCCTTTCTCCAGCCTCTGTAACCACCGGGCCCCAGGGCCAGAGCCACCCAATGAACAGTGCAATGTGAAGAAAGGCAGGTGCCTGCAGGGGCGGAGATGCGATGCCCAGCTGCCAGAAAGCACAGATTTGACCCAAGCTATTTATATGTTGTAAAGTTATAATAAAGTGTTTCTTACTGTTTGTAATCCCTGGTACCAGTGTGTCTCCGGGCTCCTTGCCTTCTCCCTTCCCTATCTTACTAATAAAGTCTTTCTTAGCAGTTCAGCTTGTGGAGAGCTGAGTGTGAACTGGGCCAGGCACAGACCAGAAGCTGGGGTGGTCCTTTGGGCCTAGGAGAGCAATTTTAGCCTTAAGTGGCAGGCCTGCTGAACAGTGCTAGAGGGCACCTAGGCCTCTTCCTACATCTGTTCTGCTGGCTCTTGTACCTCTCAGCTCTAAAGAGTGGAGGGGGAAGACTCCACTATGGCTCACCAGGCAGCTTCTGGTTTTATCTGTCCTAGCCTGTTTTTAAGCCTGGGACAAGCTTGGCTCCTAGGTCTGAGGTGGCAGTACCTCTCTGCAGCCTACAGATCAGAATTTATCAGACAGGACTCCGTCATTCAGCTTTATTTTAGTGCTGGTTTTTGGTTCCCCAAGAACTGCATGAGTGATCGTCTTGACCACATGACTAGGGCCCCTCAGGGACTGGCCATGGCAGGCAGGATGCCTCTGAAAAAAGCCAAGGACAGAGGAATCATGCTTATCTGTAGTACCACTGGGGAAGGCCCAGGCTAAGGGCACAAGGAGGCTCCAGTGCCAGCAGGGAAGAAAAAGGAACCTGGGCACAAATTCTCAGTGGTCCCTCAAGGCCATCATCACCCAGCTTACTAGAGTGAGTGTCTTTTGGGCCAGGGTTCTAGCCTGTTTTCCACTGTACCCAGTCAAGGAACCTAAGCACATTAACAGGCACCCAAGAACCTGTTGACTGCTTGCACACTAAAATGCCCGGGATCCAGCGCCACTCCTCAGACTATGGCCCTGCCCCTAAAGAGAGGGCCCCATCCTGGGAGCTGCTGGGCCCCCTAGAGTGAACAGAGGCTCAGGGAGAATACATAGCACAGGACTGTCTCTGGCCGCCTTCCACTGCTGGAGACAATTTAACACTTGAAGGACAGGAGGAAAAGAGGGACCAGCCCTCTCTGCCCTGCCTCTGTTCCTGGCTATGCTCCTATGGGAAAAGGGATAAGCAGCCCTGTGTCCACAAGCCTTGGTGAGCCTTCCCACTCACCCCTTTAATCAGACTGGGTAGGCACAGAGCAGAAGGAAGTCTGGAGCCCTGAGAAAGGCTTTAGAGCACAAGTCTTGTGTAAAGACAGCTGTCAGGAACTCCAGGGCATGGCTCCTGTTCTACCAGCTCCCACAGCCCGGGCCGATGAGGGTCCAGGGCCTTAGTCCTTAGAGCTGAGCAGCAGCATGTTCCTACGGCTGAGCCCCACCAGCTAGCTCATCCAGAATTAGCCTTATTTTGGCATCTCTGAGATAGGGCACTGGCCCCAAGCCTACTCATGTAGAGTGGACAACCAAAAAGGGCTCAAAACGAGGGAGGGATGAGCCCCCTGCTCTGGGATAACAGCTACAAAGAACCATTTTAAGAGAAAGGCAGAGAAAACAAAATAGTGTGGGTATGTATGTCCAGGCGAGGAGATGGGGGAAGTGGTGGCCTAGGACAGAAGCACCAGGAAGCCTTTTGTGGCTCAGCACCAGGCCCCCCAGCCTCCCCAATACTAAACATTAAAGCTGCACCCTGAGGGGTCTGGTCCCAGACTAAGAAAATGCTCAGCCCCCAGCTAGAGAGGGTATGTGGGTTGGGGGGCACTGCTGGCAAGATGGGCACTGTGGTTCTACAGTAACAACCTCATACTACCTGGGCTGAAGACAAAGAAATATAATGCAAAATTCCAGTACAGTAAAACCATCCTGCCACACCCTTCCCTGCTTCTCAGAGTGCTGTAGAAAGGAGGAAGGACCTTTGGGAAGAAATCCCAGGAAAAAACAAAGCTTGGATCAGCTCAGGAGAAAGGGTCAAAGCCTCCAAATCAACTTGTGGTGGGGCTCAGGGGAGGCCCCACAGCCCTCAAAATGAAATGGGGAGTGCAAGTCTGCCCTCTAGCAGACAGCTGCAGCACAGCCAGTTGTGTGTGATCAGAGGAGGGGAGACAAAGCCACCAGCACCGAAATAGCAAGTACAGGCCCCCAAACAGGTCCTGCCCCACTCCGTAAGGTGCTTGCCCAGGCCCAGTGGCTGTAAACCTGAAACACAGTTTGTGAGCTGCCTACGTCTGTAAACAAAACCCCGTGCAGGGGGTCGAGTGTAGAGATGCCTGGAGCCACTGACACTCAAGCCTGCCACCTGCCTCGCACATCCAGTGGGAAAGCCGTTCCTGGCTAAGGGCAGGTGACAGGCCAGCTTTAAATATGATTTGTTCTGTCACAAAACAAATAAACCCAAGAGAGAAAAAATTTAACAAGGTCCATGAAGCTTCACATCCTTAAGGCGTTCGTTGTCAAGTTCAGTGTCAGGAGCAGCAGGGGACTACGAGGTCCAGCCTGCCCAGAGCCCCTCTAGGCAGAGTGGAGTGGGATGACAAACTTGCAGCCAAAGGGTGAGTGGTAGTTGATTCCCACCTCCTGGAATACCTGCTGGGGAATGCCAATGTCGCACAAGTAGACGCGGCCTGCGTGCTCTCCCAGCGGCAGAGGCAGGCCCAGAGCCAGTGACCACTTGGCATCGATGCCTTGTTCAACTTCATGCATAGGAGGATCTATGCTGAGTACTGGTGCCCGGTTCTGGTTGGCCCAAGCCACAGCCGCCTTGTACCAGGGCTGATCCCGCAAGAAGGCGTTCTCAGGACAATCCAGACAGTTGATCACCAGGTCCACAGGGCTAGTGGGCAGATCTGCAGGTAGAAAGAGTGTCATCTGAAAATCCCTCTAAGCAGAGGCCCCGGCCTGGGAATAGAACCCAGGTGGCGCCCTCATGGAAATGGGTCCTTCTTGCAGCCCAACCTTAAGAATGCGGAGGGAACCTATTACTTCTCCCAAGCATTTAAAAAAGGCTTCTCTGCTCTAACCAGACCTCTGGGACAGTATAAGAGTATGTAACTCTTGCCCAGGCTAAGGTTAAACTCAGAATATCAAAAATCGTACCAAACCCCAGGGTTTTTTGCCTCCTGACACAGCTGGGACAGAAGCCTTGGGGGCAGCCAGAGAAAGAACTGCCTGAGATGAGCATCAGGTTATAGATTTCAAGAGGGGAATCCATACCAGGCCACCTTCTCAGCCTAAAGTAATGTCATTTCTCAATGACAGACCCACGGCTTCCTTAGTTAGGACAGGGCCCCAGGGTCTATGAGCCCATAGGTCCCTGGCCTAAGAGGAAACTGAAGTTCTGGCTCAGGCTCTGGTCCCAACTCACCATCTGATCCCTGGCAAAACCCTTTCTCTGGGCCATATATGTTTTCTCCACTTCTCCCCTGTTCTCACTTAAACCCACTACAATCATACTTTATCCCCATTCCTCCACTCGAAACTGTCCATCCACACTGCTAAATCCAGTGGTCAATTCTAATTCATCATTTGAACTTAACCTAGACTATCTTGGTGGCACAGCTCATTATACCCTCCTCTCTTCACTTGCCTTTCAGGTACTTGCCTCTCCTGGTTTTCCTTCTCCTTCACTGACCGCTCCTTCCCTGTCTCCTTAGCTGCTCTCTGATTCCCTGACTTCTAAATAGTCTAACAACTTTTCTGTCTACTCTCTCTTCCTAGGAGACACCTTATCCAGGCTCATAATGACTCTAAACGCCACACATATATGTGTAACTCAAGTGGATCCCTTCACTTAACTCCAGGCTCATCCACACATCAATCAACATTTCCACTTGCATCAGTGGCATCTCTAACTGAGCTTCTGCTCTCCTCCCAAGTCTTCCCATCTCAGTGATGGCACGCCCCCATCCTTCCAGTTACTTAGGCCAAAGGCCTTGGAGTCACCCTTGACTTCTCTTTCCCTCATCCCCTTCATCCAATCTGTACGCTCTATATTCAAAATTGATTCAGAAACTAACCACCTTTCACTGTGTCCACTGTCTTAGCCACCATCATCTCCGATTTATCACAACAGCCTTTTAAAAATAAATGTTTAAATAAATATATATATAAATATATACTTATTTAGAGAGAGACAGACAGAGAGAGAGACAATGATTTGTTTTCCACTTATTTGTGCATTCACTGGTTGATTCTCATATGTCCTCTGACCGGGAATCAAACCTGCAACCTTGGTGTATAGGGACGATGCTCTTAACTGGCTAGGGCTCACGAGAGCCTCTTAACAACCTCTCTTTGTAAGCCTATAGTTTACTCTCAAGCAGCAGCCAGGATGTCCATCTGGAACCTGAGCTGGGTCATATCTTCCTTCTACTTTTTCCTCCAGTGACTTTCTATCACCCTAGTAAAAGTTCAAGCCCTTAAAGTGATCCACAGGCCCTTTATAACATGACCCTGAAATGTCTAAGTCTGCTATTCCTTACCCAACCCTCCAACACCTTCTTCTCTCTTCCCTGCTTTATCTGTTTTCATAACACTACCATCTGACCTAACAGAAATGTTACTTATTAGTCTCTTCATCTGTCCTATCCAGAATGTTAAGATTCATGGAAGCATGGATTTAAGGGGGGAAAAAAATCTACTGCCATATCCCCAGTGTCAGGAACTGTGCCTGTTTCATAAATATTTGTGAAATGAATAAATGGGTCCCCAGCTCTCCATCTGAGTATGGAACAATGAAGATGAAGGGATGGGAAGTAGGCAAGTCAACATCAAAGTATTTCCCATTTGTACAAGCAGAACACATTTCATACACGCAATGCTTTTCCATCTGTCAACACTGGGCGGCACCATCAGACCATCAAACAAAGGAGGGAGGTGGCCTCAGCCCAGCCCTATGCAAGTGCTCACCTTTGAGACTAGACACTTGTTGGCCTTGGGTCTTGCTGAAGAGAGACAGTTCGTTGGTGATGGACTCTAGCATCTTGACAAAGTTGGGCAGGAAGAGGATGACCTGGACATCATGGTTGGCTAGATGCCTCCCACAGCTGATACCCTGAGCCCCTTTCACATGGGGCCCACATAGCAAAGCCACAGTAGGCCTCTGGTGAACATTTTTGGGATTCAACCTGGAATAGAGGTAAAGAAGCATTCTTAGTTGCAGACCTGGCAATCCCTTGCACCTTAAACCAAGTGAGTGCCTTGTACCTATTGCTCTCAAGAGTTCCTGATAGTCCCAGGTTCCAGAGAGGCCAAAATCCACTGTAGGACAGGTCTAGATGGTGTCCCATACTTCACCCGCTGGGTTTTCTCACTAGGTAGTTTACCCAGGTCTTACTCCACAGAACACTGTTTTCTGACCAAGAACATTTACTGCTCTCACAGTGTGAACCCATTAGATCCAAACTCTTGTAACAGAGAGGCTTTCCCATTTCTGCAACCCTCTTTGCTTTCCTCCCCCACATGCCTCCTCCCCTGCATTAAGTCTGGTCTAATTCTCTCCTGCATTGTTAAAGCTCTTTTCTGCTTCTGCTCAAACTGTGCCCCTGCCTAGAAAGCCCACCTTTTCTTTGAGATCCAGCTGGAGGCTCACCTTTTCTAGGATTACTCTGGCTCAGCCCCCAAAAAACTCACAGCAAATACCAAACAGGATAGTTCTGAATCGTCCTCAATCAGTCGCCCGTCCAAGTTTTCTTTACTGAGCTGCCAGTAACCTTTAACAAGGGCAATTCTGTAGCTACTGATAGGCCCTGCTTCACAGGATGCTATGTGGATTAACAGGTGTACAGAATTGAGAACAGGACCCAACACAAAAAGTGCTCCCTGGATGTTAGTACTATTATTGTACTGGTCACAGAAGAGGCAGCTGGCAGGGCTTCCTGGCCCCCCGGGCTGGCTGCTGCCTTGGACACCCACTGCCTGATGCAGTCACTTTTGACTCCCTGCCATTCAGAGCTGAGACCTCTCTGGTCTCAGAGAAGCCACGAGTAAGGCTGGACAGTTACCCTGGAGCTGTGCCCGATTCACAGGCAGCACAGTCTGCCCTAGGGCAGGAAGGCAGGGGAAATGTACAGCAAGAAATAGGCTTAGGACTCTGCTTAGGGTGGAGCAGTGACAGTCACTTATTGGTTCCCCAAAGGGAGGAACATGACAGTTGCTGTCTAGCCAAAGGGTAAATCCCTGCCCTCCAGATAAACTTGGGGTAAAATACCATTCATTTCTCCCACTACATCGGCATCTTAAGGAAATATGATGAGCTCAGACAGACACTGCAGACTTCTGGCATATGACTCACCCACGTTTGTTTCCTAAACAGAGTCTCTCTTTCACACAGGCATCAAAGCAGACCATGGCACCCACACACACAATAGCAGGGGGCAGAGCACAGGCACTGGAAACAGAACTATCTGGATCGGAGACCTGGTCCACCACGTACGGGCTGGATCACGTGCGCAAGTCTTTCCGCTCTAGCTCTCGGAGCCTAAGCTGGCACATCTTAAAACACTGGGCTACTACTTACCTTCGAGGTGAAGCTATGAGTAACAAATTCAATGATGCTGTGAAACCACAGTGAAGAACTGCACAATCCTTGACATACATGAAAATGACTACTAACGTGCTAATCTTTTTCAAAGGAAAGTCAGCAGCTGCTGCAAAGGACAGGAGATGGCCTTTCTAAGAGTTCAGACAGGCACAGGGACAGCCAATCCCAAAAGGCTGGCTTGAAAGGAATATGACTTTGTGGGGACATTCAGATCCTGCCCCAAAACTACTGTTTCTGGGAAGCCACTTAATGGCCTCAAATACTCCCAGGAAGAACTTACTCCAGGAGCTGCCCCAATGGCCACTTCGGGGGAGGTGTGGTAGTCACCAGGACACCAAGGGCCTGGTGCTCCACCCCTGCCAGCAGGTAGCTGGCTCTATTCCTTCCTTTGGGGGAAGGGGTGCTCTCCACTGGTTCTTCCCTGTTCCAGGAGAGGCAGAAATCCCACATGGCTGGGAGGCAAGCCTAAATCAAGGGCAAGGTAAACACACCCACAGCTTCACAGGGCAAGGGGAATGGGGGAGCAAGAAGGGGAATCTCACACCCAGCTGGGATCACTTTAGATACCACTCCCCACAGGGCTGCCCCTGTCCTCCTCTCGTTGACAAATCCAGCAGACACCTGTCGGCTCTAACTTTGCTTGATCTCTCAGCAAAACCACTGCTGACTGTTCCTTTATTTTTCAAACGCTATTCATTTGGTTCTGACGCACTATCCTCTCGGTTTTCTTACCTCTCTGGCTTTCTTTCTCAGCCATTTTGGAAGGGTCATCGTCTCCTCACTATGCTTTTAATGCTGATGTTCCCCAGAATTCCATCCTAGGCCCTTCCTCCCGGTATGCGCTCTCTTTATAGGGCATCATCTGTTCTATGCCACCTATGAGTTGATGACTTCCAGGTCTCTTATCTTCTGCTAGGGCCTTCTAAACCTCAGATCCAGACTGCTAATGGTCTATCTGGCTATCTCACAGACCTCTCAAACTTAACATATTCAAAACGAGATCGCACCATTTCCTCCAAACCTGCTCCTCTTCCCACATTCTCTATCACAGTTAACGTTATCACTATCCACAAGGTATCCATGATAGAAAGCTTGAAGTCTGGCAACCAGAGACACTCCACTTTTCATCACCTCCCACATTCATCCAATGGCCGTGCCCTGTTGATTTTATTTTTTAAAAACATCCCTCACCCATCTCCACTTCTCTAATCCCTATTTCCCTGGTTGCGCAGTTTTCTGTTGCAGTGTGCCTCCAGTCTTGCCTCTACTCAATCTACTCAGCCAAAGTCATCTTTGTAAAATGATGTCACAGCCCTACTGAAGTCCCTTCCCTACTGCTCAGCTGATCGGAGGCCCTACTTTCCTGCCACAGAGAATGACTTACGGCCCCACCACTGCCAGGGGCTCTCAATTCTCTATGCTCTTGGCACGTGCTACTTCCCAGATCTGGACTACTCCCCCACTTCCTGCGGCCCCTGTTAATTCTACCTTGCTCTGCAGGACTCAGCGTGGATGCCCTGCTCTAGGAAGGGTGACCGGTTTCTTCATCATGGAGTAGAAAGAATGTGGCTTGCTGGAGAACCTTCTGTTTCCTCTCCCACAGCATGGTACTTTTGGGAGGCCTCATTAGGCTACTGGAGGCAGCAGCTGCATTTTATTCTTCCCTGTATCCCTAGTCCTAGCACAAGGCTGGCACATGGTATCAGTAGATGCCCACAAATAAAATGAAGCACTGCTCCTGCTACGTGAACCAAAAGGGCAGGTGGGGAGGTACCAGACTCCAGCTCTCCCGCCCAATTGTCAGGGTGACTCTGGAGGCCCCCAGCTATGGAACTCAGGACTGACCTGCACCCCAGCCCCTGGAATGACAGGTGCCAAAGGCTGGGTCTCTGGGGGTTCTTAGAGAGCAGGCCTTTGACAGTCAGCAACTGTTATCAGGAAAGAAAAGGTCAAAGGGTGGCTTGCTGGGAGAAGAATGAGGACTTCCAGGAGACTGGTTAGAGAAACAAACAAAAACTCGAGCATCCAGGAGATGCTCGTCTTAACTTCCAGGAGATGCGTCGTGACTTCATAAAGGTATTTCCATTAAACAAGCAGCAACTGTCTAATGAACTCCCCTTGTGTGAGGCACTGTGATGGGACCAGGCAGAGCTGCATCAACCCACACTCGCCCCTGCTGATCTAGAGGCATTTACCTGTTGGGTCCTCCGAGTAGAGTCAGTGCCATCTGACTGGCACACACACCTGTCATCTCCAGTCTCCGCTCCAAAGTCAACCCATGCTTTTCAGCCACAGACAACAGCTTTTTATGTAGCTCATAGGAAACACTTGGGACAACCAGGCCAGAATCTGCAGTTCAAAAAAACGAATGGAGACAAAGGGGCAGTGATTACAGGAAACCAGGTCCACACATGGGTGTACTCAACCCAGGATTCTGTGAAAGCCACGACTTTGAGAATGATCCTCCCCTGACCCACCTGCCTCAGTTGGACTGAGGGCTCGTTATGCAGCCCGAGGCCCACACAGTGAGGGGAAACTAAGTAATAGCTTGTTCAGGTTACCACAGCATGGGGTTTGTGAAGCTTTAACCATGGAGGCCAAATCTACCAAGATTCGGTACCCCCAAGAAAAGGTCAGCACAGAACATGTGTTCACTAAGAGCAGCCTACAGACCACACTGGAAGAGAACATGCTTGTCCCAAGTAGGAGAAAAGCCATCCTGGCAGTGGGGTTTCTGTACAAGCAGAACCCTTAACCCTCCCCAGAACCTAACCCTCCCAACCCTCTGGTTCCACTACTCACTTTCATGGCAGGATGACTTGTTCATCCCATCTGCTCCCCACTTCTTCTTCCTCCTCCTCTATTCTACTTACCCTTTCTTTTTGCTTAAGAAATTTCAATTAACAACTTGTTTTCTCCAAGAATTTATCATTTTTCTGCCCATCTGGAGTGCATGTGACACAATACTCATACCACAAGGATAGAGTACATGGAGAGTAACCTGTGGCTTGCTGTAAGCTACTCAAAAGAATCTTATCACTTTATTCACCATAAACAGAGAGAACTCTATAAAGGTTGGAGAAAATCAGTCACTGAAAGTACTTGGTTTTGAAAGGCCCAGGTCTGCAGCAGTTGGTGCACTTCTGAAGGGGTCTATGGTATGACATATACACGTTAGTCTCAACACACCAAGTGCCACTTCAGGGCCCAGAAAACCAGGACAGGAAAGAAACAGCAAAGTCAAAAATCTGTAATAAGCAGCTTTTGCCTTGACAACCAATGCCATCTTACAAACACTAAAAGCCACTAGAAGCAGGCCCTCTACCCATGAGCATTTGGTGATAAACTGACACGGGTTCCTCTTAGCAAGTTACCGTGGACAGTACGTAACCAGTTCTGTCTGGCTAGATCAGACATCTTTTTAGAGCCTGTGCCATCATCTATACTGGATTGTCAACTCCTCAAAGTAGGGAAATAAGCCTGTATTTCTTGGGCCTCTACCTCCTCAACTTGTCTTATCTATATCTGTCAACAAATGTGAGCTCTCGCCACATATTCAAACACGTAAGTGAGGCAAACCTAGTGTTATTTCTGGTCTGACCAAACTCTAAAGTTGAAGTTCATCATCATCCTATTGGTTCCAGAGCTGTGTGTAGAAAAACTTGTTTTTCTCACTGACCATTTCAGGAGAAATTTGTTGAGAGCCTATCAGGCATCCAGTCCTGCCTACATATAGATTTTTTTTTAACTAGGCAAATGACCTTATTAACCTTTGTATCGAACTTTATTCCTGGGCTTCTTCAGCTCAGTTAGCTGCAAATTATGATTTGTGTACAACCAAAAACTGAAAAGAGTTGCAGTGTCCAAGGGGTTTGGGCTGAAAAATATTACAGATCTAGATTTTCACAGATCCATGAGTAAAATTTGAAATGGCAGTCATAATATAACGCAGCAGCTCCCACTATGTTCTTCAAGGTGATCCTCTTCATAATTCAACTCAATTCAGTTTGCTTCATCCTTGGAAGCCTCATCACAATTCTCCACAAGAGCTGGAACTTCATCCTCCTCCTCTCTGGTAGCTATTCCATCCACAGACTGGACAGAGCTTTGTAAAGTCTCCTTAAACCAGTCAGACTGTTTGCATGAAGCTGCGTTAAGAGGTTGGGTAGCACTTCCGTCAGCTGCTGTGTCTCTGTGTGGCAACAGATGATGCAGGTGTTCACTGCCAGAGATGCCTAGACTTTAGGGTTATTAGAGTGGATCACTGTTCCTTGGTTTGTGAACATATTTACCTCTTCAGTATGAGAGATACTGTTTATGCCTAAATCCTGTAAGGAGAACTGAAGTGTTTTATCGTCTGCTGTAGCTGTTCTGTGAACCACCTTCTTCTATGAGCAGTTCCTTTCCCACCAATGCACACTTATGCCTGCAGTTCGGCAAGTTGCTCTTGGTTCATGAGTTTCTTCCATTTTGCTGGAGAGGAAATAGGGCCGCATGGGGGATGAGGGCTGGGGCTCAGGGGTCTTGAGTAGATCAGCTGAGAATAAGCACGCACACGTGGGGACACAAGATGGCAGCTAGAGGATATGGCTGTACATTTAATAGGACTCTAGGTACAAACATGAACCTAAAGCACCCAGGTCTGTATCCTGTCAAGGGCAGGTGAAAGAATAATTTAATGTGATGATAATAAAGTAAAAAACACCCATGCATCAAAATCAACACTATCCTTTTGGTTAATGGAGCCTCTCTACTACCTGCCTGAGTCCTCCTCCTGCCCTGGGCAGAGACGGCAAACAGTGCCACAAGGGGAGTCAACTCCTCTCACCCTTTCCGAAACATCACTCACTGATGTACCCGGGTGCCAATGCTGGAGGCTTCAGCCTGAACTTGCATGTCAACAGTTGATTAAAACAGTCATTTTTATGACCTGCTTCAGACATGCACATATTATCAGAACTAATTAGGAACCACTGAGAGCAATATAAAAAAGCTAAAGGAATTCTCAGGAACCCTAAGCCATTTACAATCCTATACCTGTCAGACAAGTCACGCAACCTGCCCACATCAAATACTCTCTTTACCTGCACAGTCACACAAGGGAGAGCTTCCCCTCAGGTCTATGCACTCCCTCGCCTGCTTGCTCTGTTTCTGTTGGATTGGAAAATGGTCAGGGCACTGAGTCTTGGCCTGCTACCCTAACATCATGCTTACTTCCCGGGTCCAGGTCTCTTGTTCTGTGTACAGATGCCCCTCTCCCGTTCCGAGGGCTCTCTGAGGGCAGGCCGAGCACTTTTTGCTGCCTTTCTCCTCAGCTCTTAAAGGTACAAAACTCATGGTACAAGAAGAGGCTCACCCCTCGCTGGCTATACACAGCAGCAGAAAACTGTGTGGCTGTGTGTGGGGTGGGGGACACTGCTGAGGAACTGGCCTGTTTGTTGCTTAGGGAAAGACAAAGGCAGGGTCCTTAGCTCCGTCTGCTGTTGCAAGGCCAAGGACTCCACTGTACTCCACTGCTTCTCTGAGAGGAGTGTGCAAGCATCATCACAAAGTGTTTCTTTTCAACATTCACACACAAAGTCCAACCAGACAGACTGGCTTATCAGAAACAGGCAGGGGGAATAAAATAAACTCCAAAGGAAGGGAACCAAGAACATATCGTGTAAACTGCAAACAATGACGCTGCCAAAGCCTGAACAGAAGCCAAGCCTAATCATGTTTGGGTTGGAAGTTGGCTCTGTATTGTTTGGGAACCAAGGCAGTAACATCAGAGGGAAGGGTTTCTCTGAATATTAATATGTATCTTTACAGCTGTTGGTGAAACAAGGAAGGGAGATGTAATTATAGTCAGTGTGTGACAAGCAGAGAATGCCTTAGGATCTGATTAACCTTAGGGTATCAAGGAAAATGGCTTAAACACACTCAGTATAGACCAAGACAGAAGAACCTTCCAGACGGCACAACTCATTCCACCAAGTGAGGTGAGGGCCTTGGAACTAAATGGGTCCTCTGGCATGTCTGTCCCTTCTACACTGCTCTCCCGATACCTACTACTTCAGGTCTTTCCCTCCCTCACGGATAGAACACTCTCCATCACACTTCCACCCTCAGACACTGTCCAGCACCATGTCCAAGTCTTTCCAATAGCTTCTGAATGGACATCCCTCCCTGTCCTTCAAACTTCCCAGCCATTTTGTTGAGTAACAAGGCTCCCACAACAAAGTGTCAGCTCATACCTACACTCAATCCTCACAGTGACATGGCCTTTTAGTTAGAAAGGCTATGTGTGTTCCATGTCTTATCAATGAGGAGCATGGCTCATTAATGGGCCTGGGATTTATCCAGGACTATGAATTCTGATTCCATTCCATGGTGCTCATACATGTGGGTGAAGATATCACACTGGGTCTTTTTTTGGAGTATAAAACCACTGGTAAATTGAGACCCTCAGATCCAAAGCCCCTGCACATTTACATTAAAGATACCACTAGAGCCAATTCGGTGTCAAGTTATCTCTGAAAGGATGATTCCTTACAAGAAGTCTAATGTTCCTAGTGCTCTTTGTTAGGGTCCATCAGGCCTCCCATGATCTGGCCCCTGTAGACTTCGTCCCTTTACCTTGGACCCAACCCCAGCCATGCTCCAGGCACCCTGGTTGCTTTCTGGTTCCTAAATACTCCAAGTTTTTGGTCTCTGGAACCATGTCCCTCTCCTAGCACTCTCTTCTCCCTTCCAACCCTTCAAATGCAGGGCTGGTTTCTTATTCTTCAGGCCTCAGCTCACAGAGCCTGTGGGCTCAGCATGCTGCTTATTCTCTCCGCTGCATTTAATGCAGCTTATAGGTAGTCTTCTTTCTGGACTCTCTACTTGCCAGGCAGTAAGCCCTATGGGGGTAGTACCATGTCCATCCTGTTTCAGTGCTGTGTCCCCTTCTTTGCCACGGGGCCCTCAGTGCTAGCACTGTGCCTTTGGGAGAGGCTACATAAATGTGCTGAATGAGTGGGAAGGCACCCTGTACAACAGCCTCAGGGCATTCTGTTTTGCGGCTGTAACCGAAGGTAGGCGCGGGCAAGAAGGGTTTGACTCTTTCCCCACCTCTTCCTTTCTCATTTACAAGGAGGCCAACCCTCCAGTCTATGCTGGACCTCATTCCCTCAGGATACGGCTCCACAGAAACAAGCTATGGACTCAAGAGGTGAAGAAGTTCCCACAAGATTATTTATTAATTACAAAGGGAAAAGTATCTTTACAAAGACCTTTGATGGACCTCACCAAGTGATCAAACTTAGCCCCAGTGATGGGACAAATTGACAATGGGTACTCGACATGGTGATGCCATGAGAGATAGACCCCACCAAAGTCCTGGAAAAAGTGTTGAACATGAATCATGTCAAAAGAAAAGAAGCAGTAAATCAAAACTAAAGGGCATTCTTTAAATCAACTGCCCTACACTCTTCACAAATATCAGTATCACAAAAGGCAACAAAAGTTGTGGGAAAGGAAAGAGATATGACAACTAAATGCCATGTGCCATGCTTGATTTAAAATACATCTATGACAGACAACAACTGAAACAACTGGAAAGTTTTGCATAGAGTGTATGTTAAATAATACTTCTGTATTAATTTTAAATTTCCTGAGAGTAATCTTGGGGTGTGCTTGTACAGTGCAACACCCTACTGAATGCAAATGGAAGTGCTTAGGGGTGAAGAAATACGAGTGCGACAAAATCACAAATAGTTCAGATGTGTGTGTGCACTTTATTTATTTATTTATTTATTTATTTATTTATATAAAGTCAATGTGGTGAAAATGTTACCTGGTGAATCTACATGGTTGTATGGGTATATGGTTGTTCACTATACTAGTCTAGCAACTTTATTTTTAAAAAGATTATATTTATTTATTTTTAGATAGAGGATAAAGGAGGAAGAGAGGGACAGAAACACTGATGTGAGAGAGAAACATCGTTCGGTTGCCTTCTGCACATCCCTAACCAGAGACCAGGCCCACAAATCCAGGCATGTGCCCTGACTGGGAATCGAACTGGCAATCTTTCAGTTTGTGGGACAATACCCTTCCCACTGAGCTATGCCAGTTAGGGCTAGTCAAGCAACTGTTTGAAATTTTTTTCAACATAAGAAGCTGGGGAGAAAAAAAGAGAAAGAGCTAAGTGCCTCCAAATATGATCAAGAAATGTTTACTGAGCACTAATACATCAAGCTGGTGGTAGGGTAGAGAATGGCAGGAGATAGAGTAAATAAAAAGAATAGGAAAAAAGATCCAGTTCCCACAGTCTGACAGTTTAGCTGGAAACAAAATATATAATGTGCAAGAATCAGAGAATACACAAACTAAATTGTGTTATCCTGAGCACAAAGGCAAACTATGCATTTCAAACCAGGAGTTGCAGGCAGGTGTCAAATTCTCAATCTAAACTGTGCCTTGAAAGACAGGCGGGATTGTAGTTACAATGATAACTACTTGGAGAGAGAGCACACTCCAAGTCAGGTGGGAAAGAACCTTGAACTAAGTTCTAGAGGCTGCCAGGAGCCCAGAGAATGATGTCAGAAGGTTTTAAAAGCCAAGTTATTTCAGGCAGGATGAAGTTGACAGGGTTAGAAAGAGAGGGCAGAACGATCTTACAGAACTGATTTCAAGGGACACAGGAATCTGTGGGGCAGCACAAGAAACTAAAAGCTCATAACAATTTCAAGGGTGATTGTCAAAGAAGAAGAGAATCTGGAGCCAGAATGAATACTGAGGATAAAGGAAAAGTCCTTGTCAGGGTTGCTACCAAAGGAATTGCCACACTGGCTGTTAAACTGGGGGGCGGTGGGGGGGAGAGAAGGACCTTTAGGGTTCTTGCTAATCATAAACTTTTATGAGGAGGAAGAGGCAACGATGGCCACAAAGTTTCATGCTGGACACTTAAAAAATGGTGATTCCACTGAAAGAAATAGGAATGGCAAGGAGTCAACGGTATGAATGACTGGTTTAGCTGTGATGTGTTGAATTTAAGGAGAATGGTGGATACACTGAAATCAAACTCCTTTCTCACTCTAGGTCGGTACTTTTGGCTCTGAAATGGTAAAAGGTCACATATTAGCAAATATTTATCAAGACCATCTCAGTTTCTAGAATGACTAACTGGCAACTTTATAAAAAACTCAGGGGTCAGTCAGGCCATTCGTGCTAGACTCCAGATTCTTCAGCCTTAGTTTGAGCTTAAACTCTTTATTTAATACCCTGGCAACAAATTACCACGAGACAGATCTTTTCCAGTGAAAGACTGTTGGAAGCCCAAGTGTTCAGTACTGGGAGAAGAGTCTAGCCAAGACATCTGTCTTAACAGTACTCCTCTAAAACCTCGAGAGATTGCTGTGACTTACAGCCAGACCTTCAGGCCTATGACAGGTGTGCACCTGATTACCCAGGCCCAGAAACTCTGAAGGATACCATGTTAAAGGAACTGACCATTCCCTCCACTCGTGGCACTGGAGGATCTGCTAGAATCTAAGGTTCCCCAAATTCAAGTCACTGTCAAGGAAGTTTGCCTGCAGGAGACACAATTTCAGAAAACAGGCTCATGAGCTCCTGCTCAATGAAAAGCTGTGGTAGCACTTAATGCAGGAACAAGAGTGTGTTAGTGCAGGTGTTCTAATCCCCCTCTTAGAATTTACCTCTTGCTATTTTTCTGTGGCTCTCTTAAGGTTAGCAATGTAGAAGAGGTGCCTCCCTGGGAATAATATCCCTATAGCATGTGGTCTAACCTCTAAACACAGGATGGGGAATTGGGGTAATGGAGAAATCAAGGCAGGAACCATATGGGCTGGGTCAATGGTTTGGGAATGCAATGAGATCATGACCAGTTCCAGCGCGGCAGACACTCAATTCTGTGAATGAGAAGGATCCTCATCAGGAGCACAACAGCCACTAAAGAAGGTCTCACTATCCTCAGTATAAAATTCTTCAATGGCCCCTTCTAAACTCAAAGATTTATTTTTTCCTGAATTCCTTTTGATCACATATACAAACCTCAAGCATATTTCCTGATTACTTGTTCTTCAGGAGATTAAAACACTGCTGGTCTTGAAGGCATTACACTGTTTCTTAAGGGACTCTTGGTGACAAAACGCTGAGGAGGCAGCCAGGGCTCAGGGGCAGAAATGGAAGGCAAGAGGTGGAGGACAACTGCCAGCCTGGAATGGTGAAAGCCGAAGCTGTCCTGAGAGCAAGATATATCCCCCGCTGAAGCTCCCTGAAGCTCAAAGACCTAACTAGCTATGGTGGGAAGAGTAGAAAGACAAGCCACAAAGCGGCAAGAACAAATCAACCGTGGCTTCGTCAACTGCTCTCTTTCGGAGTAGGAAGCCAAACTGCTTTTACCAAGAGAAATGGGTATGGGTAAGTGGTGCTAGACTCAAAGGGAGCTCAGACCAGAGCGCCTTGCTCAAACTTTGATCCTTCTGGAAGGCAGTACCCAGCAACTCTGCTTCAGGTCATTTTTATTCACTTGCTGCTCCCCTAATCTCAGCAGACACAAAGTGTGGAGGCAGAGGAACATCCTTCAGGCAAAGTAGGTGGGATAATTGTGGAAATTCAGAGCTTGCATCAATTGCACCCCACTGCCTCCCATCTGGGCTTCCGTGTACTTGAGGACAGGCGAAGGCTACCTGGTGCGAAACAAATAGTGGAAGTTAAATAAAAATTCTACCCATAAGAAAGGGTTCTTGGATATACCTGAGAGGAATTTACTAGAACCTGGGGAATGAAGAATTCAAAACACTTCAAAGTCATTCCTAATGAAAGATTTATTGGAACACCGAGTTGCCATGAAAATCAGCAGAGATGAATGAGCACGAGCACAGAGTGAGGAACCATAAACACTCAATATGGCAACGCTGCTTCTCCTGAACCGGCCTCTACCCTTCCCCCTTTCTGCCACCCCTGCGCACATTTCTATTATTTGTTTGCTTATATATCTGGTTATCCTATACTCTAAGACCCCTGAGATGCTGCACAAGGACTTACCCAGAATACACAGAACAGGCCTAGCACATAACAAATTTTTTCAGTATTGATGCTCTGAAATTACCCTACTGAGACAGCTTCTGCAATTCACATTTAAAGTCACACACTGATAAATAACAACTATAAACAGAGTACTGCACTAGGTGCTTTTCCACATGATTTCACCTGACAGGTATTATCCCATTTTACAGATAAGGAAACAAGCTCAGTAGCCCCCTTTCAGCTATGGAACTCAATTCTGACTCTACAGAAGCCTCCTCATTGAAACCTTTAATAGTTAACAGCTCCCTCGCCTCTCTATTTTTCAGTGGGGCAACTCTAATATCTACTTTCTCTGGGCTCAGCCACAAAACACTATAGAAGCACAGTGGACTTCCTGGCCCACCAAAAACCCACATAATCTAACTGCAACTAGGTTCTCACTGCCGTTCTTCCTGCCTCACAGGTTTAATGCCTTTCAATCTTCCTGATCACTCAGTCCCTTTCCACTTGTTTTCAATCATCAAATCCTGTCAAATTCCCCTTTGTCACTTCTCTCACATACATCTTCATCTCCCTTTCCATTCAGAGGTCCAAACCCCTGGTACATTAACTATGTCACGAGCCTAAATGGTCTCGAGCCTATTCTGGTCTCTTCTCTCATCTACCCTGAATTCTATCATGAGACGAGTCTTCCTAGACTCAAAGTGTTCCTACAAGAGATTTTGGATCATGTCTTTTTCAGAATCCTTCAATTATTCCCTATGGTCACAGGACAAGGACAGCACTGGCACACAAGGCTCTCTGTGCTCTTGTCCAAAGCTATTTTAAATTCCTGCTACTCCCCAATACCGACTTCCTGCCCAGGCCATACCAGCCAATGGCTGATCTACCACAGACCTGTCCCTTACCAGCACCTGCCAGCCTACCCACAAATGTCCTCCTCTTCCTATCTGCCTGATGAGATCCTGCTGTGCTTCACGGCTTCTGTCCTTGCCTTGTGAAGCCTGCCCTGACCAGCCCAGCCTTTAAGACCCCTCCTGCTTCTCAACACACAGTGCACTCTCACTGGACTCAAAGCATATATAGCGTATTGTCATTTCCTAGTACAGTTTGATAACTTGAACACAAGGACTGTCTTCGAGTGACTTACAATACAAAGCACAGAGTTTTGATGGACACAAAGTATCTTAGGGCTTTTCAGAGAGAAAAGACTTGGGTTAAAGACAGACCTAAATTTAGTTGCTTTCTGATTGTGTTTTCCTAATCAACAGACCTTTTATATCATTTCCCCCATTCCCCAGAGTTGGTGAAGAGTATTGCCAAGAGGAGGGGTATGAGCAACTAGACAGCAATGGCTTAGAAACTGATGACACCACTATCATGCCTTCAGTGTATGGAATACCTAAAAGCCCAGCCATCACCGAGCGGGTAGTAAACATCCTGTTCTTCTTTCGCCTCTCTTGGGATTAGTAGAAAAAACAGTATTTGATGTTGTAGGATATGAATGCCACAAGGCTAGACTGAGGACCTACCCAAGCCACTTTCCAGAACTACTGATATAAGATGGCCCATTTGTGAAGGAATACTAAAGAAAAAAGTCTGCAGTCTATTTTGCCATTAATCGTCTCTTCTCATACTATATTCTTTTTTCTCTTTAACTTAACCATATTCAGAAGAAAACAAATGGGATAAAATTTTTAAGAGTCTTTAACTCTCTGGGCCTCAATGTCCTCATCTGTAAAATGAGAAAATTGTACTACGTAATCAAATAACCTAACACTAGTATTTTATGAACCTAGGCTGTTCCCTCACACGTTCCAGGCAGTTTGCCTTATTCTGGTCCTAACATCTGGATAGTAGATCCAACTGAAAAAGTGTCCCAGCTATCACCATCTGAATAACACTCAGTAAAACCTGCGTTGAGGCTTATGCCTTGGATCTAGAGCTGAGATACAAATCACCTGTAAGAGAAGCTGCTCAGCAAGATAACTGCTTGCTGCTTTCATTTCCAGCATAGACCCTGCTTGGCAGAAGGGCTCCATTTTCTGCTGAGAACAGAGGAACACCAGGTGGCATGGGGTTGCAGGGCCTCTGGCCCCTCAAAGCCAGGTACCAGTGAAGTGCAACTGGTTACTACACACCACAAGCTGCCACATCTGCGTTCTTAACCAAGGACCAGCACAGGTGGTTACAGGTATGTTTGTTCATGGCAGTTCTGGAAAAACACTTTCATGTGAGAGGAGTTAATTTTTACTCCTGTCATTAAATTAATGAAGTGTGTGAAGATGAAGTTGGGGAGCTGGAGTGTGTAGCAGGAGGAAATCCTTACCTCCTCCTCTGTCTTCTTCAGCAAATATTTTCTTGAGCTCTTTCAGATCTGTGACTTTCCTGATTTTCAGTTATTCTCTCCTTTTTAAACCACTTCATTCCGAGACAGGCTATAATATCCCCAGCTCAGGAAATCCAGGGAAATCACATACTGTGTGAACAACCACCTCAGCCAGAGAGCTACTAGTCGAAGCAGTAAAGGAGAAGCAGTCAGAGGTAGATGAATGGTAGGGTCTGAAGCACTACCAGACCTGCTGGATGACAGTTGCCTTTGAAAAGCTTAAAACCTGGCCACTTAAATTAAGCCTCTGAACTACACTGTTTGCCTTTACACAGGTGGTAAAAATCAAAGGGGTTCAGCAAGATACACTCAGTGCCACATAAGAAAACTACCTTATGTGACATGCCAGTCTGCTAGTGAAAGACGGAAACAATTTAGGAGTCTTTCTTAGCCTGACAGTCTGCTTATTCTTTTCACATGGAAAGCACAGTCAAGCTTCTATATCCAGCAAAACCAAATAAAACAGAGCCCTATTGCTGCCTACAAAAAGTCATGACAGATCTGATTTTCCTCCAAATGTAATTAGCTGTGTCCATAATTCTACCTATAACCACTACCAGCATTCAAAATTTATATCTTAGCCCTGGCCTAGTTCAGTTGCTTAGAACACTGTCCCGATACACCAAGGTTGTGAGTTCGATCCCCAGTCAGGGCACATACAAGAATCAACTAATGAATGCATAAAGAAGTGTAAAACAAATCAATGTTTCTCTCTCTCTAAAATTAAAAAAAAAATTAGAAATAAAAAATTTTATATTCTTTATATTCAAAACTTCAAGCCAAAATGAACATTATATTCAGTTTCTGCTCTACCTTATTAAAAGGATTATGACTCCTCTTTTAGCTTCAGATCATATAATAACACTGGTTTTAAAGCTGTATTCCAAGAAGCCCAGCTAAGACCGTTGGTTTGGGAGGAAGGGACAGGAATGAGGCAGACCACCTCTCCCACAGCTGCTTTTATCTGCCTCGAATGCTGTACATTTAAAAATTCTACTGCAAAAAAACAAAAACAAAAACAAAAACAAAAAAACCCTTAAAAATTGCTGTGGTAACAGACTAGACCAACAATGTTCAACCAGTATGCTGAAAGAATTTTTAAAACACGCAATACCTAAGTACTGTATTTTGCCACGCATAATGCACTCCCACATATAATATGTACCCACGTTTTTGAACCAAACTTTCAGGAAAAAAAAATCATTTTAAATTTTAAATTTATTTATTTATTTATATTTAGATACTCGGTTTTTTGTATTGTAAAGGAATTTTAGCATTTATTTTTGAACATATTATGATACAAGAAATGTTATGTAACAAATAATTACAAAACACAAGAACAGATACAAGGTATTTCAGGTACTTACATGTATAATATGCACCCGTATTTTTCCCTTAAAACACTGGGCAAAAGTGCACATTATACATGGCAAAATACAGGTATTTAGTCAGGGGAAGTGACCTCTTTTCCCTTAGATTGTCAAATTTAAAAATGGCAACAGCCAACACAATAGGTGTCTGGTATGAGTAGATCACAATTATAAGTATTTGTCAGATTGGCAAAAAACATATTTTTTGGTGTGCCACAGACTTTTAGCAATTAGTTTACGTGTGCCGTAAGATGAAAAAGGTTGAAAATCACTGGACTAGACTATCATACACAGTGACGAACGTAACTACCAAGGCACTGTTTTGTTACATGAGAATTACGACTGGCCAACCCTCAATGACCAGGGCTAGCAGGAGATGAAAACAGTATAGTAAACAAATGTAATTTATTGAAACCCTAATTTTAGCCAATGGTTTCAACCATCCATCTCCAACTGTTTTTCAGCCACAACAAACAATTAGTAAAACAGAGTTGAACTCCTGCTAAAATGTACAGGCAATAATAGGGTAGCCAAAAGAGAAAACAGATTTGATTATGTGAATCTAGATAGTTGGTCCCTATGCCTTTAGTTATTAATCATAACGTACTAAATGAACAGCAAACCAGGTCCTACCAGATGCAGGATATAAATGGACATGAAGAGAAATCAACTCCCCCACAATGGTAGGTAATTACAGTATGTTGTATTGGTCATAACCCCCAAGCCACTTTAGTTAGTTCCTACTACAAGACTCTGACTCCAAATCTGGGTCATTCTGTTTCAAAGATAACAGGAAGGGGAGAGGAGCCAGAGGGATGTGAGGCCTGGTGCAACTCACCTGTGCAGAACTCCTTGCTCACATTGTGGGGCACTGTGATCCGTCGGTAGACAATGGGCTCTGACTCCAGGATGTTCTCGTCATGGCGGTACCGAGCAGGCCTTTCATTTGGCATGCCCCGGGAACGGGAACCACTTCTCCTCTCATAGGTATCAATCTCCTCAAACACAGCTGCCTTGTCAAACAGGGCTAGGTTCCCTTCAAAATCAAAATCTGTGTCTGGGATCTCCTCAATATCATCCCCGAAGCACTCGTCATCTTTATTCTTCATTTGGCCATTCTTCAAACCACTTTTCTTTGGAGTTGCCTGATTTGGGTGCCTGCTACTAGATGACCCTGGAGAAAAATAGGGACTACGGTCAGTGTGCCCAGAGAAAGTGCTCAGTGAAAGTAGAAAATGCATTAATCCTTTATGGGGAGTGCTACAGGAATCAAAGTGATGATGGTAAGCTATTCCTCAATCATATTAAGTAGCACAAACTACCACAAATGTCATGGAATGATAGATTTCACATATTACCCAGGTAAGAGTGAATATGAAATAAGCAGTACTCTTGGAAATCTTAATCAGTTCTGCCCTTCATAAGGAAACTGGTAATGACAGAGGCTTTTCTGACAAATGAATATCAAAAAAGTGAAAGGACAAAAATACAGTAGTCTCTTCCCACAGGTTTGGGTGGTTTCATTCTGAATGTCTGGCAATTGTTTAAAAGAGAAATACTCCAGTATAAAAGGCCAAATCTCCTGAAGCTTGAAGAAAGATACTATTCAACTGGCTCTTAATTCTATGCTTACCAAGCAAGCAACCTTCTGATTTTTATTTAGTGCCAGACTAGAGACCAGTGGGAAGGAATCTCTGGTTTAGACAGATTACAGATTCTGAGCCAGATATACGCCTCCCATTGTAAATTGGTATTTTGACTTATAAATCTGTCCTTAGATCTTTCGGTTAATGTGATCTCTTTTCTCAGAATTTTATCACCTCTGGGTAAACAATTTCTGAACCATCAAATAATGACAAGGACCAACTGACCTGATCTTGTAGAGAGCACACCAAGATACACATCACTAACGGGGCAGCCAGCCACCCTTTGTCTCTGAGACTCTATCTAGCTGCCACACATCAGTCAACTACTCCCCTAACAGCCAAGGCATAAGACCCCACAGAATTCTCCAAACCACCCATTCCCAGAGAATCCTGATTTGAGTTTGTACTCTGATCCCCATCTGACCACCCAAAAAGTAGACCTGGTGACTGGTATGCCAAATGGAACCTCCAACATGGTCTAAATAAACGTAAGGTACTTCCTTTGAGAGCCTGGGTTCCTCGATTACTGAAAATACTCAAGTAGAGGTTAGGATGATCACAAGCAAACCCTCTCACACATATCATCCCAACTATCCTCCTCTAACTCTTCTCGCAGCAACTCCCTTCTACCCAGTGGGCCTAGGACCTAGTTGCAGTTCTGTCAGTAACTCGATATATCATCTTATACCTGTCATCCAACCTCTCAGTTTCCTTGTACATAAACTGTTCACTGTGGTATTCCCAGCAAGGTTTCTGGCAGGTAGCGCTCAGTCAATACATATTTAATGAATTAATCAATACCAGCAACATTAATTATAATTATTCTGAAAGATGTGCACTATGCAAAAGTAACTTCTGACCTAGTCTTCCTAATTCCAAGTATTGGTATGAAAAAGGACTGTGGCTAGCAGAAGATTTAGGCCTCTGAGAAAAGCTAAGGCTGACAAAAATTATGAAGGGGAAGAAGAGTTGGCTGAGCCACCATAAACAACTCAGATTAATTATGAACCACTGAGAAGTTTTTCGGTGTCTTGGTTGAGTTCTAATTCCAACAATTTAATAAAAGCATTTAGTGAGAGCATGCTGTGTGCCACAGCTAGGTGCTGGGAATATAGTATATAATCAAGACGAGCTATTCAAAAAGGGAGGAGGAGAGCTATATAAGCAAATAACTAAAATACAATGTGATGAGGGTTATAACAGAAGCTTATATAAAGTGCCATAGAAACATGAATGAAAAAGCAAAGCTGGATTAGGAATGGGAGAGTAGGCATGAAAATACAAAGTCAGGGTGACATCATTAGCAATATATGTTAGCACGGGAGGAACTAAAGAAAAGTCCAGTTTGCACAAGTATCAATGTACTGCCTAAGTATTAAATGAAATCATCCTAAAACAGGTCCCTAGCCCAGTGGTCTCTCTCCAGTGGGTATGGTCATGTCCAGGAGTGCACAGGATGACCCATGGGGAATAGGGGATGATACTACATATTCCATTTACATTTTCTTTTAACTGAAACTAGTAGGAAATCAAGTTTAATGAATTTAATGTATGGGTGGTGGCTGGTACTCTAATGAGGTTCACGCCAGTGAGCACTCCCAGTGCTCGGGACACCTAGGGCCAGGAGTGCTGCTCCGTAACAAGACGTGTATATGTGCAGTGGGGTCACATCGCTTTAGTGTGTGTGGTAAAATACACATAACATAAAATTTACCATTTTAACCATTTTTAAGTGTACAATTTAGTGGTATTAAGTACATTCACAGTGTTGTAAAGCTACACAGATTTTTAACTAAAGCATACAAAAATGATTAAGTGGCTTAAAAACACTCCTATAAAGAAACTATGTTTTAAAGATAACACTAACAATGCAATCCTAAGTGAACAAAAGAATGGCAGAGCTAATACTTTTCCCAGTGCTTTTATAGGCCTTCTTTAGCCAGTATGAGGCTTTAAAATTAATCTAATCAGATTTAAAGAGATGAGCTCCCAAATTAAAAAGTATCAAGGTTATTCCAAACATGAATCTATTTGGACTACCACTGATGAACTTTGCCCTAAGTGTAAATGCACTACATCAGGAGTCTAACAGCTCTGGGGCCAAATCCAGCCCACTGCCTGTCTCTATTAAGAAAGTTGTATTGTTTATTTGTTTACATATTGTCTAAGGCTGCTTTTGGGCTACAAAGACAAAGCTATATATTGGAGACAGAGACCTTATGGCCTGCAAAGCCTCAAATATTTAAAATCTGACACTTATACAAAGTTTACCCACCCTGCTCTGCATTATACCTCTCGAGGTACTCTTTCTAGCTATGACTGCCATTAACATAAAAATTTTAATTAGCTGAGCCTGTGACCAGTTCTTTGACTATCTGCTCCATTCAAAGCATTCAGTGTTTCACCTATTAAACCACTGTCCTTGAACTCCACGTTCACCCTGCTGCAGGACTGGAACTCTACATGTACATTTTTCCTTCCTTAGCTGGCTTCCTGTTAGGTTCCACCACCAGCGTAGGTACTTGAAGAGACTGGAAGGAAGGAGGAAAAAGGAAGAAAGAAGGGACCTTGTCCTCCTTTACTTGCTGTTTGCACCAGCACTGCCTGGCAGCTGGTTCCAGTCTCCAGCTTTTCTTTCTGACAAGCATAGACACAACCTGCTTCACTGCACAACCTGCTTCACTGCACCTCCTCAGAAGTACTGGCACCAGCTCTGCGAAGCCCCTTCTCTGAATTTTGAGGTTCTGATAACCCCAACCCCTTCCCTTTGTTTCCCCTTCCTCAATGACTCTTTGCTTTTTCAATCTTCCAACACTTAACCAATGCCCTATATTACTTTTTCAGAAGGAACTAGTGGTTACTATATTCCTTAGTGGTAGACCAAGATTTTAAAAATTAATGACTCACAGTTAACCACTCTGTTCTAACCAAATAATGTTTAACAAGAAAAAAATACTTTGAAATATTTGAATAAAATATTACTGTAAAAATAGTTCATGTTTATTTAATCCTTTTTAATTTGTACAGGTGAAGACCTTTTTGATTACAGAAAGACATACAGAGAAATAGAGCTTATGGTTTCAATTCTAAAATCTCAGACAGGGGTAGAGAGTAAACACAGAAATATAAACATTTACCAGATATCAAAAATCTGACCTTCTCCCAGTGGGCATAAAAATCTTAACTGATTTGAGCACAAAGTAGACAAATAATCAGAAAAGACTTTTAAAAGACTAACAAAGCCAAGTTCACAGGTAATGCTGATGCTGTAAAGGTGAAGTGGACATTTGAAGAGTAACTCTCATTCTTGTCTTTGTAACTTAATTATTGCTTGCAACTGTTATAAAAAGCACATATTTCTTTAGTAACTCAAACGTACATTCAAATAATTGGGGAAAAAAAAAAGGTTGACAAAGCGGATTCTCTGTTGTCTCCCCCCTCAACAGAGATTAGATATGTAGAAACATTAATCTCTACAGAGATCAATAGGTGTTCAAACCATAAAGCCAAACTCCCGTTGCTACTACCAATGAGGGACAGCTGAGCTCTAAACCAAAAACAAAGCAAATCAACAAAATCAGTAGAAAGGGAAAATACTAAAGAAATAGAAAGTCAAACCAAGTTCCATTGTTGTTTTGGATTCACCCCTCGGACGCAAGAAAAAATACACCTGTGATTCATCTTCGTCTGCTCATGAGGTGCACCACCTGTTACTTAACAGATTTACAGAGGTATAACCGGTATACAAAAACCTGCACATACTAAATGTATTTAATTTGATTAACTTGGACATATACATACACCTATGATACCATCATCACAATCAGAGTAGTAATAAACATGTCCATCACTTCTCCCCACTCCAAAAAAGGTCAATGACTCACAGTTAATCACTCTGTTCTAATCAAGAAGCAAAAAATATTTTCAACCATTGAAACATTTTTTTAAACCAGTAAAAATATCACTATAATATAGTTCATGTTTATCTAATCTTTTTAAATTTGTACTTTTGCCTCATAACTAATATATAATATATAGTATATAAGTATAGAATATATATTAATAAATTGATGGTCCAATCAAGAGTTTTTATCAATGTCACAGAAATAGGTAAATTCTAAAGGAGGAAGTGCAAGAAACCTAATGAAATATCATCAGATTATGAGTCAAATACTTCACGCTTATTTTAAAAGGCACTATTTAGGCCAAAGCATAATTCCTTTGAAGTTGAATACAGTTTATTTTGAAGAAAGGAATGGGGGTGGTCTACATGAGTCTCTTCATTTCCGCCAACTGCATTTATAATCACATCGCTGCTCACTAAATCCAAAACACCATTTCACTCATGGGAGTATTTTGATTGGTCATTTTTAAAAATATCTATTCATGCTAAAAATTTTCATTAAGCATCTGCTGTTACCTACTGGGATCTGTGCTAGGTGCTAGAGATCAAGAATGAAAAACATCAACATAACCCCAGGCTTCACCTAATGTTATAGTCACCCCCTTACTATAATTTATAATCACTCCTGCAGACCCAACAGTCAAATTGCCTGCATTTTCCAACACAGCACCTGCGATAGCCTTTGCCACAGGTAAGCAATTATAGGGTGAATATTTTTTCTCCTGTTAGTAGACTCTGCTGTTAACTATCCAACATCCAGACTCCTCCACCGTCACAACAAAACCCATTTTTGGTCAGATATCCTCCTTCCAGGTGAGAAAGCTAATTTCTAAATCAATCATTGTAGTGCTCATGCCAATAACTGACTGAAGCATGGGCATGCAAAGCTATACGGACCAAGCAGACATGATGGGGCTGGGGCTACGGGGAAAAGATCTTGCAGCTGTTTCTGATAAAGGTGTCCTCACTCCTGAGGAGCTCCTGGCTCTCCATCGGGCAATTCTGCCTCACAGGGGACATTTGACCATGTCTGAAGACATTTCTGGTTGTTACAACTGGTGGTGGTTGTGGTGCTACTGGCATCCAGCAGAGGTTTAGTCAAGGGATGCACAGGACACGCAAAATTATCTGGCCCAAAATATGAAGAGTCCCGAGGCTAAGAAACTATGCTAAAGATGACACTCAGGAAGAAACAAGTGTCCTTTCTCCTTGTGAAGAAGGTTAAGTCTAGATGAGGCACTTGGCACTGCTGAGCCAGCTAGTATCTGTCTGAGGACCGAGCCAGCATGCAGAGGAGGCATCAAGAGAACCAGGCTGAGCCCTCACTTGCACTATGCCAGAGATGTCCAACCTCTGTGCTCACTGTGACAGTGTTTTACTGTGTGAGTACAGCCAAAGTGTCCTGATACACTGTCTAGTACTTTCACATCTACCATGAGCTTCTTCACAAAGATTGCTTATCTAATTCTTACAATGCTCTAACATACTAATAATGTATTAGAGAAACATGAAAATACCTTAAATGGTTTTATCGTCTACTGTCATTTACTAGCTGAGAGTACAGGAAGGAAGGTAATTATAAACTCCTCACTGGTTACCCTACAGAGCTTATGTGCCTGGCACCATCTTAGGCTTTCATACATACACTATCTGAGTTTGTCTTCAAAACAACCGGATTAAACCTACCATTCTACAAATGAGGAAACTAAGGGTGCCTTAAATTTACATAGCTAATAAATGTGAGTTGGTATTTAAACTCTGATCTGTCAAATTTCCAATTCCACACTATTTCCACATATAAAAATGTGGAAACGAGTAGGGAGACCATGTAATTGTGGAAGACCTAGGTGAAGTTAAGAGAAATAGCAGAGAGGATTATGTCTACAAAACAAGCATACAAAGCAAAAGCAAAATGCCTATTCAACACTCTACAATGGTAAAAATGAAATCAGAAAACAACAGGAAACAAGCAGTCCTTTTTTAAAAATAACTTTTTGTTAATGAATGTTCATGGTGGATAATGCAGATGTTGACTTAACATTTTGACATGTTTCCTTTTAGTTAAAAATATACATCCATCTTTTGAAGTCTTTGTATACTGCTTTCTTACTTAGGAGAATCTCACTGTTTCACAAAAGATTTCTCCAAGTATTCTGTGGCTGCATAAATCATAGATACTATATTGATACAGAATGGGGCAAAAGTAGGTTTATAGTTGCTCATATGGAAAATATTAATAATTAATAGATAACAATATAAGAATACACTTGTGTTTCACATACTTACAACTGCAAACCTACTTTTGCCTAACCTGTATATATACCACATACTATACCTACTTATGAACTTTCAAGCTTTTTCTCATTTTTATCGTTATGGAGTCAGCCCAAACACACCATCTCTGATTACTCCAGGTGAAAACTGACTCGCACTTGATTACTTGCAGCTGTATGGGTACTGTTCATCTAGCACTTACCCTATGCTACTTACTTTGTTCTGTAGTTATCTGTGTTCTTACATTAACTTTCCAAGTAGTATGTAAGCCAAAAGTGGGCGGAACTATGTCATTCAGACCTGTCACCTAATATTCTGCCTGGTCCACCATAAGTACAGAACTCTCTACTGAATTAAGGAATAAAATTAAGAGCCATACCAAAAAACAAAAACTCCAAAAAACAAAAGTTAAAAGTCTAAAAGGTTATAAAGAAGAGACAACTTGAGATTAACTACAAGAAAGAAAGGAAGCCATCAAAAACTACGCCATATGTTGCGTGACAGAAAAGGAGAGGAAGATGTTGTTGTCAACAATAATACAAGAAGTATAAAGCAAGCGCTTCAAAGGAAAGGGCTTCATGTCTAGTATGGACTGATAATGACTTATAACAATGACAAATGAAGACAAGCAATTAATCAATGGGAGAGAAGACAGTAAAAAAACACAATGGGAAACCATTTTGGGCTCAGCCATAAGGACTCCACAAACATAACTTGCAACCAAACCCAGAGCTGTATTTTTAGAAGGTGTCAGGTATTTTCTTGAGCTCCCTGTGAAGACAGATCTTCCACTCATTCATTCGACAAATAAACACTGAGGACCAGCTATGTTCTAAATTCTGTCAGGAAGGCAGAGAGAAAAAAAATTCGAAGAGGAATTACTGACATCAAAGGTCAGCAAGAGAAAGAGAGAGTGTGAAATAAATCTAAGCCGGGCTTAACATGCTCAGTTGTCACTGATTCTTCTCGTTCCTCACACTTTATTACAAATATTGGAAAATCCTAGATGAATAATCTGTCTCAATACTTTTCTTACTCAGCCCAAAGGGCCTGGTTCTGTATTAAACTGGCCTTTGGCCACTGGGAGAGAAAAGCATTTCCCTTGGAAAAGATAAACAGAGCTTCCCAGGTTTCTTTACTTTTCAGATATGTTAAGACTGGAGGCTGGCAGTCTTCCCCTTGCTATTTTGCTGCCAGCCTCTGGCAGAGACCTCTCGGCCAGGATAACTTTTAACAAACCCATTGTTGTGTAACCCTCAGTACCACTTACTTATTGGTTCTTATCGCACACATATGTAAAGGGAAACTGTGTTCTGCACTTAGAATGCTAAAGGGCACCTGAAGGTCAAATTGCAAACATTTTATTGCCAGACTCAACAGGCTTCGTGAGGAGGTGCCTGAAAATGTCTGGACCTTCTTTACAACTCTCAAATTCTAGGCTCTGGTAATCTGTCAACTTCTTGGGCTCCAGCAGCAGCACCAAAATTTTCAAGTTTTTTTGAAAAATAAAGTACATCCAAGGAGGTTAAGAGGTCACAGAAGGACCATGAAAACTTGGCAAAAAGTAACTTTTCCGACCTCAGATGGTGAGCTCACTGTCACACTGAATAGACTGTGCACAAACCTGTATCCTTAGCAAACCCCGAGTGGTTTCTCTCTGCTCCCTGAGACTGGTGTTCTATTCACATACTTATAAATATTCTGAGTGGTCAGTTCAGTGATCAAGGTCATAGAAAGTATTCTTTATAACTGTCCCCTACCCAAAGGAAGAGATTAAATCTACCTGTGCTAAATCTCTCATCAATATTGGATTAGGTAACAAGAACCAACAAACCCCTCAACAATTCATTACCTTGAAACCTTGAAAGAACACTTAAAAGCCAGAATTGAAGAGAAATTATGTCCCTATAGCTTTACCAGTCTACTAGTCTCAACATCAATGTTTATATACCAGAATTCTATTTATAGGTTTCTCATTACAAATCTAAATCTCTATCTCTTCATTCATCAACGAGGAAGAAAACATTGATATCCTATATTACAACTGTGGTGGGAAGAAACCAACTTATTTCCCTGGAATCCTTAAAATGCTACATAAATGCCAAGTAAATCAATCTCTGGCAGACCTTGCTACTTATCGTAGAGGACCACCGAACAGATAAACAGATGTAATTCTATCTTCTATGACAAACTAATTCTGAGCCACTTTTCATGATCAAATTCCCAGGCCACAGACATTTCCCACAGAATCTGGATTCAGAAAAAGTTCTCTGAAAGGGAAAAACATCTTTCTGCCTGTGACCTCTTTATCATATTTACATGCAGTTAATCTAGTAAAAGGGAACAAAGCAAACAGCAAAAGTAGAAGCAGCATCGGTCAGGGTATGCTTCTGAGAATGACTATACTTTTTAATATACCAAAGTTAATCATTAAAGATCAAATAAATTACTCGTTTTGAAGTCAACTGCAGTCTTTCAAGAGAGTTGCTATAATTGTTAGTAATGGAAAAAAAAATAGAAAAACTTGATAGTCATACCATAATATCCAGCAATCACACTCATAGGTATTTACACAACTTATCTGAAAACTATGTCCACATGAAACTTGCACATAAATGTTTATGGCAGTTTTATTCATAATCACCAAAAGCTTGAAGTGACCAAGATATCCTTTAATAGGTAAGTGGATAAACAAACATCTATACAATGAAATATTATTCATCAATAAAAGAAAATGATCTATCAAGCCACAAAAAGAGATGGAAGAATCTTAAATGTATACTGTTAAGTGAAAGAAGACAGTCTGAAAAAGCTACCTACTGGGTGATTTTAGTTATGTGATACTATGGGGGAGTGGGAGGCTGCTTAGTGAAAAAGGTGAAGGGATTGAGAAGTACCATGGGTAGTTACAGAATAGTCACGGGGATGTCAAGAGCAGCATAGGCAGCGTAGTCAATAATATTATAATAAATATGTATGGTGCCAGGTGTGTTCTGGAAATATCAAGGAATCACTCTGTACAGTATGACTGTCTAACCACTATGCTGTACACCTGAAACTAAAATAATATTGACTGTAAACTGTAATTGAAAAATAAAAATTTTTAAAAAATGCAATATTCTGGAAAAAGCAAAACTACAGAGGTTGGTCAAAAGACCAGTTGTTGCTGGGGCAGAAAGGATGGTCAGGAATGAGAGGTCATGAAGGGAAGGGGGAAAGGACTGAACAGGTAAAACACGGGGGATTCTGTATGGTACTGTAACAACGGACACAAGATACTGTATTTGTTAAAATCCACAGAACTTCAGAAGACAACAAATGAACTTTAATGTATATAAATTTAAAGAATTATTTGTTGTGTTTTAATGTACACAAATTTTAAAAAATCACTGAGGAGGTTGGAGGATCCCAGGATGAAATGCAGAATGTGACAGAATTTGTTATATGAAACAAGTCAATGTAGGCAGTAAGGGTACAGATTAGTAATTCTTATACTACCAATACATGTATATTGAAATAGAATAATTTAAATCAATGGATGGCAAATGGTAGGAGACAGGTGTCCGTTGGAGTTACAGATAAGAAAAGTAGGCTAGAATGATCCACACGGTAATGGATTAAAATTGCAGATATCAATATAAACTCGTATTTAGCTTCATACAGTAGAAATATTTATAGGTATGCATATATATACGGTTTAAGTATGAACATATATTTCCCTGCTCTGTCAGTTTAAAGGGCAAAACCCAGTAGCAATGTGTATACCAAGCTCCCAGATCATGGTTTGTAATACCATTCTCCAATAAAAGGAAACAGGGTTCCTTAGAGACATGGCTGTTTTTAGGAGGAAAACAAACCTGGAGCCTCTTCTAGTGCCAGAAAGCAAAGAACTCCTGGGAAGAAGCCACCCACATGAGTGTATGTCAAAGTGCATGCATTGGGGGTATGTGAAAGGTACACAGCAGCCAAATGAAAGAGCTCCCAATGGCCAAAGCTGAAGCGATGAGCACTAAAATAAAGCAGTATAGAATTTAGTCCATAGTGATAAAAAAAAAAAAAGATTGAGTAAATAAATACATGGGAGAGAAGTATCGGGTGCACACAGTGACTTCCTTACAAAGAGCACAGTTTGGAAAGGAGGAAAAGGAGTTACTTTATAGAAGAAATCTAGTCCTGGCTGGTATGGATCAGTGGACTGAGTGCTGGCCTATGAAGCAAAGGGTTCCCAGTCAGGACACATGCCTCGGTTGTGGGCCAGGTCCCTAGTAGGGGACTCATAAGAGGCAACCACACATTGATGTTTCTTTCCCTCTCTTTCTTCCTCCCTTCCCCAATCTCTAAGAAATAAATAAAATCTAAAAAAAAAAGAAAGAAAGAAAGAATCTGACACACACTACCTCAGCCAGGCAATCAAGGACAACATCAAAAGTCATAAACCAACTTTCAGTGAAGATGGTAGCATAGATAAACATGGCTTGCCTCCTCATACAACCACATCAAAATTACAACTAATATATAGAACAACCATCACTCAAAACTGTCAGAAATCGAGATGAATGTAAGTCTGACAAGTACGGAATTCAAGAAACCACATCCATCCAAACTGGTAGGAGGGGTGCAGACGTGGAATGGGCTGGTCCCACACTACATGTGGCAGATAAAAATTCAAGATGGGTATCTTGAGAGTGAGGATTCCCGGCCCCACAACAGGCCCCCCAGCCCAGGGTTCCAGTGCCAGGAAGCTAAGTCCCCATAACTTTTGGCTGCAAAAACCAGTGGGGATTGAGTCAGTAGAAGAAACTTCTGGAGTCCCAAGCAGTTCCCCTTAAAGAACCCACACACGGACTTACTCAGACTCACTCCCTCTGAGTTTCAGCACAGGGGTAGCAACTAGAAAGGAACCAATGGCATAAAGGGAGGAACTGACCTGTCTGGCATCAAGGTGAGAACTGGTGGACAGACTTCTCCCAGACGGAAAGGTGGGCAGAGGCCATTGTCCCTTTTCTGAGTCCTCCTCCCACAGAGCCACAGAGCTGGCAGGCTGGTGCCATATTTGAGTCTCCATCAATCTGGCTAACACTGTTTGCCCCGCCTGGAGGTCCCCAGAGACTCTGTCCCACCCAAATTACGGACCCTCCCAAGCAGCTTTTCCATATGAATGGCTGGTCTCACTCATGCTTCACAATTTCCTAAATCCTCTCAGAGCGACAGCCATCCTCAGTGAGCCCCCAGCCCCTGTACCTCTTGCTAAGTGGACCCAGGCCCAGCACTAGCAGCAACCAGCCTAGTGTCCCAGCTTGGCTTCGCCTGGGACTCTCCAAGCAAAGCACAAGTAGCAGCCATCTCAGATTGCTTTCCATCTCAGGCAGGGTGGACCCCAGCAAAACACAGGTGGGGGCTGACCTTGGTGTGCATCACCCAGGAAACCCCAGAGCCTGTGCACCCAGTGGACTCCTACCTTTGATATGATGTAATATTAATAACACTTTATCTCTGTGGTCTTCCTCTCTGAAACACATAACCCTAGTATAATCATGAGAAAAACATCAAATACCAAATGAGGGATAGCCAAATATCTGACTAGTACTTATCAAAACTATCTAGGTCATCAAAAACAATGAAAGTCTGAGAAACCATCAGAGCCAAGATGGGATATGACTACTAAATGTAATGTGTTTGCTGGATGAATAATATACAGACTTTAATTAATAACAATGTATCAACATTGGTTCATTAATTGTAATAAATGCACCATAATAATATCAGATGTTAATGACAGGGAGAAATACGTAGAAAAAAAATGTAAATGGTTAATAAAGATTACCTCCAAATGCATGAGATTATAAACTGCTTGAGTATTTAAATTTTTAACAAACAAGTCAATACTTTTGGTAAAGAAAAAAGGTCTGGTTTTGTTTGTAGTTTTTTTTCTAAAGAGAAAATAAAACAAAGTAGTGAAGGTCAAAGTCTACATGGAAAGACTCATTTTCTATCCAAGCATTCTACAATTTTTCAAAGGATACAGAAGTAATAATTCTATTTTAGTCTCAGGTTTTCAATCATGGTCGATTCAGTTACTCAAGAAGCACTGAAAAAAAGTACCTTGAAATACATTTTTTAAATTTCAAAATTTCAAAGTTCATTCACAGAATCAGATATTTTCAAAGCTTAAAATGATGACCCCTGACGCCAATGCCACACAGAATCTAGTAAATCTGTTATAATTCATTATTATATAACAGATTCACATTATTTCAGTGAATATGTTACAGAGCAAACAAGATTCTAGTGAATTAACTACGGTTCTATCATAAGCAAATGGCATTCAACAATTTGGTAGTGCCAAACAAAACCAGACACCACCACCTACTAGTGTGCACTCTCTGGATGTGCCAGTAGGGACAGTGAGTATAGCAAATTCACAATAATCAGTCTGAAACTAAGATCACAGAGATGTCTAGACAAGTCACCTTCCTCTCCTCTAATTGAGGAGGGGAGCCAAATCACAAGAAGAAAAGTTATCCAAGAATCCCCTAGAATAGCCCAAATGCAGGTTCAATTCAGATGTCAGTACAACCATCAGTTACCAGATCAGAAGTAATATCACTTCTGTCTATGTGAACTCTAGGCAGATGTTTTCTTGAAGAAAGGGAAGTAGTGGGAGAGGGCAGGAACTGCTGTTAGTCTCTAACAGCTTTGTTCTTTTCCCTTAGTATCTTGAGGAAATAGCCCTGGAATAAGAGAACCATGGTATATTTTTGTGAAGCTCTGCCAACATCCTTTTTTATTAGGGTAACAAAGGATTCTTTAAAGAATAGCAGTGGATAAGAACTTACAGCCCTAAAGCATCAGGTTAAGAGGAAATATCAACTTGCTCTGACTTACAAGAGTTGTGCCGACGACGGAAACTTCTGGACTGACTCAAGGGCTCTGCATGCCTATCCACACAGCTCCTGGAGCACTGCTGCTGTGGGGAGATGGCAGCATCATGGCTCTTCACATCAGTCCTCTTCGGGATGTTCTGAGGGGCACTGCAGGAAGAGGCTGGCTTCTTGACCAACCTGCCTGTGCCATTCTGATTGATACCCATTTGGTACCCAACACCAGAGGAGCCTAATTCTGTCGGAAGGTCTCCAAAATGTTGGTTTTCTCCAGGACCTGGTATCTCCAGAATTTTTAATTCCATAATGTCACCTGCCCTGAAATACACAAAAGAATCCAATTCTCAAAACTATAATAGTGGTAAAGAGTGATGAAACTGGTATCAATAGCTATACTTTTGTAGGGCTGTATTTCATTGAGTTATCAAAGGCAAAAACTAAGAAAGGTGGTAGAGCACTTAAAAACACAGCTCAGCCACCAACATTGAACTGACACAGCACTACCCTTTAAAGAGCTCTATTGTTAACCACAAAACTATCATTAGCATCTTAGATTTCCAGGATGCTTAATAGCTTTTTTTCATTCATTCACTCACTTGCTCATTCAGTAGGTATATACAGAGTACTTAAAATGTGGTAAGCCCTGCACTGGGAATGGGGTATATAAAGATGAAAAGTAATACATGCCCACAAAGAACTCACAGTCTGATCAGAAAAGACAAGTAGACAATCAAATGTGTTAAATACTGGAGGCTGAGTAAGGGGTGGGCAGGGGGAGGGATTGAGCAAACATGGTAAAAAAGAAAGGAGAAAAAACTCATGGATACAGACCACAGTGTAGTGATTGCCAGGGGAACCTGGAAGAGGATATAGAACAGATAAATGGTAATGGAAAGAGACTTGACTTGGGGTGGTGAACACATGCTACAGTATACAGATGATGTGCTGCAGAATTGAAGAATTGTGCACTTGAAACCGGTATAATTTTGTTAACCCAATAAATTCAATAAAAAGGGGAAAAATTTTCTAGTAAAAGGCAAAAGATTTATACGATCTGAAGAGAAACCAGAGTATAGGGGAAACATTTTTTAAAGTGTTAAATACTATGACACAGGTGTACAACAGGAGACTAGAGAACCCAAAAGGAAAATAATGACATTAGCTTGGCAGAGATAGATGAAACATGTACGCTAAGTCTGGGTGGATGGAAAATAAGAGTTGGCCAAGCAGGAGAGGAATCTCAGGCCAAGGTTCAAAGACTGAGAATATGTGGCCCATCTGAAGAATGTAAATGTTATGATGTGCCTAAAGGGAAGGATGCTTGGGCAGGGCTACTAGGAGGTAAGACCTGTGGAGGTAATTAGGGGCCAGTCATAATCACATTGGATTTTTCTGGTGGCTGTAGGTGGAGAAACTAGAGGCAGGAGCATCAGTTAGGAGACCAGGCAAGAAATAAGAGGAGAGACCTGGCTGGTGTGGCTCAGTGGACTGAGTGCTAGCCTACAAAGCAAGGCTGGTTCGATTCCCAGTCAGGGCACATGCCTGGGTTGTGGGCCAGGTCCCCCAGTAGGAGGCGCCTGAGAGGTGACCACACCCTGATGTTTCTCTCTTCCTTCCGCTCTCTCTAAAAATAAATAAATAAAATCTTTAAAAGAAAAAGAAATAAGAGGAAATAAACAGGGCAAGTGACAGTGGAAAGGGAGAAGGGAAGATGGAACCATGAGACATTTGAAACCCACAGGATTTGGTGACTAACTGAACAGGAGGATCAAAGAGAAAGAAGAATTTATTATGAATCTTAAGTTTCTAACTTGGGTGGAAAGTTCATTAGTCACCTATTAAGGGTAAACTTTTGGAAAAAGAAATCTGCAGGTAACGAGTTCAACTTTGAAAATCTTAAATTGAAGATTTAATGATATCTACCTCAAAATGCAGACAAAACAAAGTGTCTGGCGCTCAGAAAATGGGTCTAAATTAAAGATTTGGTATAGGTGAACAGAGAAGTCATCAGTAATAAAATGACCGGTTTATAAATAGTCTCATGGGGCTAAATGACGTGATATATGCAAATCATTAAGTCTACTATTTAGTTATTAAGAATTCAATAAATGCTTATAATTACTATTAAAAATGACTTGGGGTCTTGTTAATGTATATGAAGGTATACATGATATCGTCTAGAGAGTACACAATGAGAAAAGAATCAAAGATAAGTAAAGATGAGTAAACCAATCTTAAAAAGTGAGTATATGAAGAGGAACCTGGAAAAAAAGAAACATAAAGGAATGGCGGAAAACATGAAACGAAAACCCAAAGGGGTGAGAGAGAAACTAAAAGAAGTGGACACCTCAAAAGTTAGTGAGCATTTGCCCTGGCTGGTATAGCTCAGTTTTTTGAAGCACTGTCCCGCAGACTGAAAGGATGTGGGTTGGATCCCCCATACAAAAAGGCAGCCCATCAATGTTTCTCACATTGATGTTTTTCTCTCTCCCCCTCTCCCCCTTCCTTTCTCTCTAAAAACAATAAAAAAAAATGTCCTCAGATGAGGATTAAAAGAAAAAGTTAGGGAGCATTTGAACAGATTATAATTGAGACACACTGAATTTGGCAATCAGGCCATCTGTAACCTTGGCAAGAGCTAGCTAAGCAAGATGGTAAAGTTAGAAAAAAGATAAGATGAGGTCAGAGGGACTAGAGAATGAGGCCTCAAAGGGAACCAAGGCAGACTGTTTTGCTCGGAAAAGAAATGTGGGCATTAAGAGAAGGAAATGATAGTTATAAATGCAAGTTGTATGTGGGGTGGAGGGAATGTCTGTACTATGGAGGCAGCCTGGGAGTGTTACAATGTGGAGAGGAAAAAGAGAGTATAATGGCTGAAACTAAAGACACGAAAAAGATGGACAGGGTCTCAAAGGAGACAGGAAAGGACAGCATATAAAGCATACACGATAAGGCGAGCCCTGAACGCAGAGGGTATTTCTTCTATGAGACTTCAGAGGAGGAAAGAAATAAGAACAGGTACACCTACAAAAAAGGTTATGTGTAGGTATTGTTCAGAAAGTTAAGGTAGCTCTTGCCTGACAGTCTTTTTTTAAAAAAAAAACAACACATAAATTTGCCAAACTGGTGAAAAAAGGGATGTGAAGACAACTCAATTTCAGATATGCTGGCAAACACTAAGAAAAAACACATTCATGTAACTAAGGACTTTAGCTACAGGCTACAGTGTGCTTCTGAAGATAAATTATAATACAGATCTACAAGGAGAGCTACACTTATGCAGGAGAAAAATCAGTAACAACATTAGATTACGAAAGCACAGTGATACAAAACAGAAAATCTGAAACCATAAAAGAAAACAAAGAGGTAATTCTGAATTCGACCCATTTAAATAACATAACATTCCATGCTTGACAGAGATCAAGAAACTGTTTCACAAACCCTGAACCATGAGCTGAAAGCTAATTATGACAGTCTGCTGACTATATGATCAAATACTGCAAAATCTCACCTTAAAAAGAAGACAACTAACTGAAAAGCAGTCCTGTGCAAGAGACTACTGGCATTCTGAGCTTGGTTCAGGCTACACAGACCACCAGATTAGATTTGGAAGAATCAGCCAGGACACTCACCTGAAGGTGACTTCTGGCACAAGGCACTTCACTCCATTGTGGAAAGGCCGGGTGAGAGAAATGGTCTGGCTGACCTGATCCACTGCTGACACTCTTCCCTGATAGACACCCAAGCTATCCCCACAGTTGATGGACACAATACTGCCCAGCCAATCCGCAGCCATGTTTCAGATGTGAGACCACCGTGGAGAGAAGAAACCAGGCAGTGTACCTTGAGAAACAGACAAATCTTTAATTAAATTCAGAAAAGAATTATGTCAGGCTCTGTAACAGATGTTGCTTAGTAATACATATTCTGTCACACACTTAACTGATATAATAATAAAACATTAAAAAACAACACTTTTCCAGAAGGTGTATGCATATTAATGAAAAATCAGTATCATTTACTATATATAAAGATCTTATAACTGCTTTAAAGCACATGAACCAGATAAAAATACACATTTACCCAGGCAGACAATGAATCACACAAACTAGAACCTGTTTATAACCTATTATATTTTAATATATCTGCCATCAGAATGCTTTCAGAGAGAATATATTATGAAGAAATGATATATAAAAAATAACACTGATAATGTCAGACTCATATCAGACTAACCCTCTTGTGATGATAATGGTAACTTCTGTACAGAATTCTTTTTAAAGTGGGCTGAAGGCATCAAGAACCCAGCACGTAAGAACTGCAGAATGCACACTCTTCTTAAGTCCACATGGGATGGTGACCAACATATGCTGGGCCTTGAACAAGTACCAATTCACTTCAAAGGACTGAAATCAGAAAGAGGATAGTCTTGGTCCACAACAAAATTCAATTTGAATTGATAATATCTAAAAAATTCTCAAATATTTGGAAATTAAGCAAGACATTTCTAAATAACCTGGGAAGTTAAAAACAGTTCAAACTCAGTGACAATGAAACTACAACATCTGTGGGATAAACTTAAAATGGTAATTAAAGGGAAAATTAGAGTTTTAAGTGATATTAGAAAAGTAGGAAAGTTCAACCCTGGCTGGTGTGGCTCAGCAGATTGAGCACCAGCCTGCAAACTGAAAGGTCACGAGTTCAATTCCCAGTCAGGGCACATGCCTGGGTTGAGTGTCAGGTTCCCTGTTGGAGGGGTGTGAGAGGCAACGGATCAATGTATCTCTCACACATCGATGTTTCTCTCCCTCTCTTTCTCCCTCCTTTCCTCTCTCTCTAAAAGTAAATAAATAAAATAAAAAAAAAATAAAGATCTACAGATGGCAAATAAGCATATGACAAGTTGCTCCAAATCATATGCTGTTAGGGAAATGCAAATTAAAACAGTGAGATACGACTACATGTCTATTAGAATGGCCAAAATCCAAAAGACTGATATCAAACATTTGTGAGGATGTGGACCACCAGGAATTCTCATTTACTGCTGATGAGAATGCAAAATGGTACAGCCACTTTGGCAGTTTCTTATGGTACTAAATATACTCTTACCATATGGTCCAGCAATCACACTCTTTGGTATTTACCCAAATGAGTTGAAAACTAATGTCCACACAAAAAGCTGAGCATAGATGTTTATAAAAGCCTTATCCATAAAACTGTTATAGCTAGACAATGGAATATTATTCAGCCCTAAAAAGAAATGAGTTATTAAACCATGAAAAGACATGTAAGAAACTTAAATGGATATTACTAAGTGAAAGAAGCCAATCTGAAAATGCTACATACTATAAGATTCCAACTATTATAAGACATTCTGGAGAAGGAAAACTGGTGATAGTAAGAAAATCAGTAGTTGCCAGGGGCTGGGGGGGTGGTACGAGAGAGATGAATAGGTAGAGCAGAAAGGATTTTTAGGGCAGTGAAACTATTCTGATACTACAGTGGTGGATACATTTGTCAAAACCCATACAAGTACAACATTAAGAATGAACCCTAAAGTAAACTATGGACTTTGGGTGATTAGGATGCATCAATGTAGGTTCATTCACTGAGACAAATGTACCACTCTAATGGGAGATATTGATAGTTGGGGCAGCTATGCCTTGAGCGGGAGTTAGGGCTATATGAAAACTCTTATGCTTCCTGCTCAATTTTACTGCGATCCTAAAACTGCTCTAAATGATAAAGTTTAGTAATCTTTAAAAAAATTCTTTTTTAAAAAAGATTTCATTTATTTGTAGGCAAAAGGGAAGGGAAGGAGAGAAACATCAATGTGTGTTTGCCTCTCACATGTTCTCCTACCAGAGACCTGGCCTGCAACCCAGGCATGTGCCCTGACTGGGAATCGAACCAGCGACCCTTTGGTTCATAGGGGAGCACTCAATCCACTAAGCCACACCAGCCAGGGCAAAAAAATAATTCTTTTAAAATTTATTTTTATTGTATTTTTTCCATTACCATTTATCCCCCTTATACCCTCTTCCACTTCCACTCACTCCCCTCCCCCCAGCAATCACCACGCTGTTGTCCATGTCCATGAGTACATTTTCTTTTTTGCTTGATCCCTCTACCCCCTAACACCCCCTGCCAAGAGCTGTCAGCCTGCTCTCTATTTATGAATCTGTATTTATTTTGCTTGTCAGTTCAGTTTATTCATTAGGTTCCACGAGAATTAAATTATGTGGTATTTGTCTTTCTCTGACAGGCTTATTCACTTAGCATTATGTTCTCCAGGTCCATCTGTGCTGTTGCAAAGGGTAAAATTTTCTTTTTTACTGCCAAGTAGTATCCCATTGTGTATATGAACTACAGTTGTTTTTTCCACTCATCTACTGATGGACACTAGGGCTGCGTTCAAATCTTGGCTACTGTAAATAATATTGCAATGAACACTGGGGGGCTTATATTCTTTTGAATTAGTATTTTGTGTTTCTTCAGATGAGTTCCCAGAAATGGAATCACTAGGTCATAGACAGTTCCTCTTTTAATTTTTTGAGATAAGTCCATACTACTTTCCACAGTGGCTGCACCAATCTGCCACCAACAGCGCATTAGGGTTCCCCCTTCTGCACATCTTCACCAGCACTTGTTTGTTGATTTATTGATGACAGCCATTCTGATGGGTGTGAGGTGACATCTCATTGTGGTTTTAATTTGCAATTCTCTGATGATTAGTGACAGTGAGCATCTTTTCATATGTCTATTAGTCATCTTATAAGTCCTCTTTGGAGAAAATGTCTACTCAGGCCCTTTGTCCATTTTTTAATTGGATTATTTATTTATTATTTATTATTTTATTATTTATTTATTATTTATTATTATTTTGTTGGTGTTGAGTTTTAGAAGTTCTTTACAAATTTTGGATATTAACCCCTTATAAGATCTGATATCTACCCTTCTCAAACTTTTCCAAAAAACTGATAAAGAGGAAATAATTCCTAACACATTTCATGAAGCCAACATAACTCTGATACCAAAATCTGGAAAGGATAACACTAAAAACAAAAATTGCAGTCCAGAGTTTCTGATGAATACAGGTGCAAAATCCTAAGCAAAACACCAGCAAATCTTGCACATTAAAAAAATAATACATAACAATCAAGTGGGGTTTATTCCAGGAGCACAAGGATGATTCGACCTACACAAATCAATGTAACACACAATATTTAATAAAACAAAGGATAAAACCATATGCTCTTATCAACAGACGCAGAAAAAGCATCTGATAAAATACAACATCTATTTATGATTAAAACACTCAATAAAATGGGTACAGAAAAATAAGAAAAATGAGTACAGAAGTACCTCAACATAATAAGGCCCACATATGATAAACCCTCAGCTGTTATCATACTCAATGGTGAAAAACTGAAAGCTTTTCCTCTAAAATCAGGAACAAGACAAGGATGTCCACTATCATCACTTTTATTCAACATAGTACTGGAAGTCCTAGCCAGAGCAATCAGACAAGAGAAAGAAGTAAAAGGCAACCAAATTGAGAATGAAGTAAAAGTCTCATTCTTTGCAGATGACCCGATTCTGTATATAGAAAACCCTAAAGACTCTACCATAAAAACTATTAGAAACAATAAACAAATACAGTAAAGTTGCAGGATTCAAAATTAATATTAAAAAATCCACTGCTTTCCTATATATTAAGAACAAAACATTAGAAAAAGAAGTGAAAAATTCCTTTTGCAACTGCAACCAAAGTAATAAAACATCTAGGAATAAATTTAACAAAGGATGTGAAAAACCTATATACTGAAAACTACAAAGCATTATTAAAAGAGATTGAAAAAGACACAATGAAATGAAAAGATATTCCGTGTCCTTGGGTTAAAAAGATGAACATAGTTCAAATGGCCATACTACTCAAAGCAATATACAGATTTAATGCAATCCATATCAAACTCCCAGTATCATTTTTTATAGAACAAAAAATGGCCAGATTTGTATGGAACCACAAAAGACCCCAAAGAACCAAAGCAATCCTCAGAAAAAATAAAAATAAAGCAGGAGGTATCACTCTGCCTGACCTCAAATTATATTACAGAAGTATGATAATCAAAATAGTTTGGTATTGGCACAAGAACAGACCAGTGGAACAAAATTGAGAGCCCAGAAATAAAACCACAAGTATATGGGCAAATAATCTTTTTGTAAAGAAGGCAAAAACATACAATGGAGAAAAGAAAGTCCCTTTAACAAATGGTTCTGGGAGTAGGAAAGCCACATTCAAAAAAATGAAACTAGACTACAGTTTGTCCCCATGTACAAAAATTAATTCAAAATGGATCAAAGACCTAAATATAAGATCTGAAACAATAAACTGCAAAAAGAAAACATAAGTACTAAACTTATGGACCTGGGTCATAGAGAAGATTTTATAAATTTGACCCCAAAGGCAAGGGAACTAAAGGCAAAAATAAATGAATGGGACTCTATCAAACTAAAAAGTTTCTGCACAGCAAAAGAAACTGACAACAAAACAAAAAAGGCAACTAACAAAATGGGAGATGTTATTTGTAAACAGCAGCTTACATAAGGGGTTAATATCCAAAATATATAAAGAACTCATACAACTCAACATCGAACACATACACAATTTAATTAAAGACGGGCAGAGGACCTAAACAGACACTTCTTCCAAGAAGACATACAAATGGCCATGAGATATATGAAAAGATGTTCAAATTCACAAGCTATTAGAGAAATGCAAATCAAAACCACAATGAGATACCACCTTATAACTCTTATCAATAAGACAGGTAATCACAAGTGTTGTAGAGAAAAAGGAACCTTCATTCAGTGCTGGTAGGAATGTAAAATGGTACAGATACTATGGAAAACAGCATGGCGGTCCCTAAAAAAATTAAGAATAGAGTTATGGTCATGACCTAAGTGGCTCAGTTTGTTGGGTTTCATTTTTCAAAGCAAAAGGTCGATGGTTCAATTCCTGGTCAAGGCACATGTCTAGGATGCAGGTTCAGTCCTTGGTCAGGGCACGAGCGAGAGGCAACCAACTGATGTTTCTCTTGCACATCAATGTTTCTCTCCCTTTCCTTCCCCCTGCTTCTCTCTCTCTAAAAACAAATAAATAAAATATTTTTTAAAAAAGTTACTGTATGACCCAGCGATCCTTCTTCTGGGTATCTACCAAAAAAAAAAAAAACCCTCAAAAATATTCATTTGCAAGGATATATGCACCCCTATGTTCACTGCAGCATTATTCACGGTGGCCAAGACATGGAGACCCAAAGTGTCTTTCAACAGAGGACTGGATAAAAAAGATGTGGCATATATATACTATGGAATACTATTCAGCCATAAGAAAAGATGAAATATTGCCATTTGTGACATGAATGGATCTTGAGATTATGCTAAGAGAAATAAGTCAGCAAGAAAAAGCTAAGAACCATATGATTTCACTCATGTGTGGGATCTAAAACTGAAACTCATAGACAGGGACAGACAACACTATGGTGATTACCAGAGGGAAAGGATGAGGGATGGCAAAAGGTAAAGGGGGGGTAACTATATGGTGACAGAAGATGATTTGACTTTGGGTGGTGTGCACCCATGCAATACACAGAACATGTATCACAGAAATGTACACTTAAACCTATATGACCCTATTAAACAAATGTCATCACAATAAGTTTTTAAAAACAAAGAAAACGTTCAGATTTATGATGGCAAAAAGATGGGCCTGCCTTCCTCTATTATTATCACCCCAAAACAATGAAAGAAAAGGCAAGCCAGTCACAGAGAAAGTATTCACAACAGAAATATCCAATAGAGGACTTGCTTCTAGACAAGGAAAGCTTACAAATCAGCAACAAGAAAACAACATATTTATTTATTTTCTCTTATTGATTCTACAGAGGGGAAGAGAGGGGGAGAGAAACATCAACGTGAGAGAGAAACATTGACTGGTTGCTTCTTGCACACACCCCAAGTGAGGATTGAACCTGCAACCCAGGTATGTGCCCTGACCAGGAATCGAACCTGCAGCCTTACGGTTTGCGGGACGATGTCCAACTGAGCCACACCAGCCAGGGCAGAAAACAATACATTTTTTTAATGTGGGCAAAATAAGTTATATGAATGGACAATTAAAATATGAAAAGCTGTTCAACATAATTACAAAATAAATGCAAATCAAAACATCAGACATGACTGATGACTGGATAAATGAAATGTGGTATGTGTGTGTGTATTTTGAAATAGTATCATTTGGTCTTAAAAAGGAAGTTTTGATATATGTCACAACATAGATAAGCCTTGAAAACATTATGCTAAGTGAAATAAGCCAGATGCAAAGAACAAATTTAGTATGATTCCTGTTATATGAGGTTCCTAGAGCAGTCCAGCTCAGAAAAATTAGTAGAATGGTGGCTGCCAGGGGCTGGGGGAGCAGGGAATGGAGAGTTACTGTTTAATGGGGACAGAGTTTCAGTTGGGGATAATGAAAAAGTTCTTAAGATGGATGATGGTGATGGATGCACAATGCAAGTGTACTCAAGGCCCTGAGCCGTAAAAGTTAAATATGTTTAAAATGGTAAATTTTATGTATATTTTACCATGATTTTTAAAAAAATGATCAAGTTGGGGGAAAGAGCACTGTAAGATACCATTTTACAGCTACTACAATAGCTTAAAAGTAAAAAGCACTGACAGATAATAATACCAAGTGTACGTGACGATGTGGAGCAGCTGGGACTTCCTTACATTGCTGATAATGTAAAATGATACAACCACTTTGGAAAACAGTCTGGCAGTTTCTTATATTATTAAACATATACCTATGACACAAAATTTCATTCCTAGGATCTACCCAAGAGGAATGAAAACATATATTCATAAAGACTTGTACATGAATGTACCCAAGGGGTGGGCAAAAGTAGGTTTACAGTTGTAAGAAAAATAATACATTTATATAATTATGTATAAAAATGTAAATAATACATTTACATAATAAATGATACAAGAATAAACTGTGTTTTGTGTACTTGCAACTGTTAACCTACTTTTGCCCAACCCTGTAAGTAGTTTTACCCACCATAGCCAAAAAATGGAAACAAGGAGAAGACATAAATTATACAATACTGGGGTGGCCAAAAAGTTCGTTCAGTTTCCCATTATGATAGCTCTAGTACTGCTTGTCTTTAACTTCATTCAAAACAATTTTGATAGGTTGTATTGTGACAGCTGTCACATCAGCATGCATTTAAAACAAACATCAAAATTGGTGAATTTTTATATAGCCATTTTAATATTGAAGATGGAAGAATATAAGCAACATATTTGGCATATTATGCTTTCTTATTTCAAGAAAGGTAAAAACGCAACTGAAACGCAAAAGATTTGTGCAGTGTATGGATAAGGTACTGTGACTGATGGAACAAGCTACTTGTGACACAACATAGAGGATTCTGAAAAACAGTGAAAGAAGTAACACAGATAAGTATATCTTATGAGTATATTCATAAAATTTCTACATGAATCAAAACTACTTTATAGTGAGAAAAACAGAAGTGATTGCCTTTAATGTGGAAAACTGCTTGCAAAGGGGCACAGGTGCTTCTGGTGTAATGGGAATGTTCTATATTTTTATTAATGCAGTAGTTACACAAATGTATACCTTATCAAAACTCAATCATGTGCTTAACATCTGTGAATTTTACAGTACATAAACTATACTTCAACAAAAAAGAGGAAAGTATGTAGCCAACACAATAACTATATAACACCACAAAATATTTAGCCATTCCTCCAAAGAAACAACTAATTTCCTAGAAAAGTTTTCCACAAAACGTAAGATGAAAACTCACACACTGAACAGTTCCTACCAAAATGTCTATTATCAGGTCCCTGATAAATGCCCAAGAGAATTCTTGATTTCTCCAACCACCTGCTCAACACTACCATGTGTTCCTTCCCAAGCCTTTCTCATCTCAATAAATGGCACCAATAACCACCAAGTTGTTCAAACCAAATAAAAAGGGAGTCATCCTTGATTCCTTCTTGCCCTTCATCCCATACAGTCAATCTAGCAGCAAATCCTATTGTTACCACCTCAAAAATATGTCCATTTCTTCCACCTCCACTATCACTTTCCTGATCTAAACCACCACTATCTGGACTTCAGGTCAAGATAGAGGTGTAGGCAAACACACTTCACCTCCTTGCACAACTACAGAAAAAATTACAACTAGACTACAAAACAAATATCACCCAGAACCTTCTAAATGAACTTGTATGGAAGTCTGAAAATGAACTTGTATGGAATTTAAACCAAGGATTTAAAGAAGCTAAATTTGTCCAGACGGGTAGGAGGGGCAGAGAGGCAAAGAGGCAGAGAAGCACGGAGCTGTAGAGTGGTGTAGAGAGATGGCTGAAAGGGTGGTCCCACATTCGCGTGTGGTGGACAAAAACTGGGAGGGACACCTTGGGAGCGAAGGATCCCCACGGCAAACCAGGCCACGCAGCAGCCCAGGGTTCCAGTGCCAGGAAGATAAATCCCCATAACTTCTGGCTATAAAATCCAGTGTGGTTTGGGGAGGCAGAAGAAACTGCCAGGTTATCAGGAGACTGTTCTTAAAGGGCCCAGAAGAACTTATGACTTAAACATCCCCCGCCTCCACCCTGCTCTGGGATTCAGCACCAGGGCAACAGCTGGAAAGACACAATACAGGGAGAAAGTCAAGTGACTGGAAACAGGATGAGTGCTGGGAGACAGCTTCCTCCCAGACAAAACTCCAGAAGCCAGGCAGCCACAATGTCCCCTCTCGGAGCCCTCCCTGCCATAGAGCCACAGAGCTGTGAAACAAGCTGCCCTGCCCCTGCAAACACCTAAGGCTATGCCCCACACAATTTACAGGTCCCCTCTTCAACCAATAGACCATGCTACTAAGGGAGTCAAAGCAGCTCTACTGAACAAACAGAAACAAAGGGGGGCTGTCAAATTGAGGAGACAAAGAAATAGGGTCCAAATGGAAAAACTGAACAAAACTCCAAAAAAGAATTAAACAAAATGTAGATAATCAACCTCTCAGATGCAGAGTTCAAAACACTGGTTATCGGGATGCTCAAAGGACTTACTGAGTACTGCAACAGCATTAAAAAGACCCAGGTAGAAATGAAGGTTATGTTAAGTGAAATAAACAAAAATCTACAGGGAACCAAAAGTGAAGGGGATGAAGCTGAGAATCAAATCAACGATTTGGAACATAAGGAAGAAAAAAGCATTCAATCAGTACAGCAAGAAGAAAAAAGAATTCAAAACAATGAGGATAGACTAAGAAGCCTCTGGGACATCACCAAACAAACCAACATCTGAATCACAGGGATGCCAGAAGGAGAAGAGGAAGAGCAAGAAATTGAAAATTTATTTGAAAAAATAATGAAAGGAACTTCCCTTATTTGGTGAAGGAAATTGACATACAAGTCCAGTAAGCACAGAGTCCCAAATAAGTTGGACCCAAAGAGGGCCACACCAAGATACATCCTAATTAAAATTCCAGAGGTTAAACAGAAAATCTTAAAAGCAGCAAGAGAAAAGCAGAGATACCTACAAAGGAGTTCCCATAAGGCTGTCAGCTGATTTCTCAAAAGAAACTTTACAGGTAAGAAGTACTCAAAGTGATGAAAACCAAGGACCTAGGGCCTAGGTTACTCTACCCAGCAAAGCTATCATTTAGAATGGAAGGGCAGAAGTGCCTCCCAGACAAGATAACGCTAAAGGAGTTCATCATCCCCAAGCCGCTATTACATGAAATGTTAAAGGGACTTATTTAAGAAAATGAAGATGATCAAAACTATGAGCTATGGCTGGTGTGGCACAGTGGATTGAGTGCCAGCCTGCGAACCAGAGTCACCTGTTTGACTCCTAGTCAGGGCACATCCCTGGGTTGTGGGCCAGGTAGAGGCAACCACACACTGATGTTAAAACAAAAAACTATGAACATTAAAATGGTAATAAATTCACAACTAACAACAACTGAATCTAAAAAAACAAATCAAGCAAACAACCAGAACAGGAACAGAATCACAAATATGGAAGCTACTTGGAGCATTATTAGTGGGGAGGGGGAGAGGAGAGAATGGGGGAAAAGATGCAGGGATCAAGAGGCATAACTGGTAGGTACAAAACAGACAGGAGGAGGTTAAGAATAGTATAGGAAATGTAAAGCCAAAGAACTTACATGCATGATGCATGGACATGAACTAAATCAGGGGGATTGCTGGAGGGAATGAGGGTACCAGGAGGAGGGAGGCAAAGGAGGAAAAATTGGGACAATTTTCCCAATTGGGAACTGTAATAGCACAATCAATAAAATATATTTTAAAAAATAAAGGTAAAAATAAAATAAACCACTACCATCTCATTACTGCAGAAATCCCCTAACTCGTCTCTCTGCCTTTCCTTTGATTCTTTCTCTACACAGCAACGAGAGCAAATTTTGAAATGTAAATCAGTTGTCATGACCCTATGTGACAACTATACTTGTAATCAAGTTCACCTTCCTCTCCATGGACTCTCATCCCTACATGATCTGACTTCTGCTAACCTCAGTTTCCTCTCTCACCACTCCCTTCCTACTACTGTTCCTCAAACATGTTAAGCTTGTTCCTTCTCTCCAGTACTTTGCATCAGGTATTCTCAGAACACTCTCCGCCCCCACCCTGCTCTGTGAATGCTTAGTTCTATCTTGTCTTTCTGGTATCTGCTAAAATGTAACCACCCCAAAGAGGTTTTGCATGGCTACCCAATCTAATGTGGCTATTCCCCAACACTCTCCAATATTTCACCTACTACTCTGATCTCAAAATAATTCACCACAGGAATTATCTTATTTACGTTGTCTGTGTCACCCCACTAGAACGTAAGCTCCATGAGGGCAAGAAACCTTGACTGTTTTGTTCAGTCAATAGGAGTGCCTAGAATGGAAGAGGAACTCAATAATTATTCAATGAACCCTGACTGAAGTGGTTAAGCTGTTTGGGCATCATGCTGCGAAGTGACAGGTCGCCAGTTCAATTCCCAGTCAGGACAAATGCCTGGGTTGGGGGTTTGGTCACCAGTCGGGGCGCATATGTGAGGTGATGTTTCTGTCTCACATCCATGTTTCTCTCCCTTTCTTTCTCCCTCCCCTCCCCTCTCTAAAAATAAATAAATAAAATCTTTAAAAAATATGTATTCAATGAATGAGTTAGACATAATAAGTCTGACAGAAGTTACTCAAAGTCTAGAGTACCAAAATATTTATATCTAAATGCCTAGGTCTATTTGGAAATGGTTCTAAAAATACAATATCCTTTAAGCATGCTCTGTGCAAAATCATACGTATGACATCTAACACTGCCCTACACACAGAAGGAAGTCAAGAAATAGCAGGCGAGTATATATGTAACATACTATATTAAGTACAAAATCAAACATTGGTTTAGTGTTTTCCATGAAAAATAAAAACATAAACAGAATAGCATTTCAAGCTGTTTCAAATATTAATTTCAGAAATATATCTACATAAAATATAAAGTCTAAAAATGGAAAAATAACAAAAAAGCATACAAAGGAACAAAAAAAGTGCCCCTAAGGTAAACAAGTATGTCCTGTCAAACTCAAGTAGTTCTCTAGTGATCTAATTGAGCAAGTATCACAAAACTATCCTGACAGCAGAAAATTTCAAACATACACAAATGTAGCTGGAACAGCATAATGAATCCTCACATATCCATCACTGACTTTAACAACTACCAATATATCTATAAGAATTTAAGAGATCAGGTAAATTTCCCATGCAACACAATTTCCACAACACTGATGATAGTAAAAGAAACAAAATACACATACCTCAGGCTTATTTTTCCCTTCCTGATCAGCCTTTGTCTACTTAATGTCACAAAAGTAAGAATTTCTTTTCCTATCATTTGATACCCATCATGATTCTACTCTAATACTCATTTTAGATAGATGCAGAATGAAACAATTTTTAAATTACCAGAAATTAATCAGATAAGGCTTTAACTTCTTTATTCAACATATATATATTTTTAGAGTTTGTTTATTTTATTTCTATACAGAGGGGAAGGGAGGGAGAAAGAGAGAGAAACATCAATGTGGTTGCCTCTCACGGGCCCCCTACTGGGGACCTGGCCCGCAACCCAGGCACGTGCCCTGGTAGGGGAATCAAACTAGTGACATTTTGGTTCGCAGGTTGACGCTAAACCCACTGTCAACATATATCTTTAAGACACTGATGCTGTACACTGACATTTATATTATGTTAATAACTGAGTAGACTTTTTAATAGTTTTAAAATGTGGGTTGGTGGTATCTATTTATTTCTATATTAACAGAAACTTTTAAAAAAGTAACCACTCAGTATGTTACAAAGTGTCCTTTTCTTTTATTATCAGCAATTTCCCTCTATATAAAATACATTAATACATTATTCAAAACTTAGAAAATAGGTTTACAGGCATGTTTCATTTTACTGAGCTTCAGATGCTTCATTTTTACAAATTGATGGCAAGACCCTCTAGCAACAAAAAGCTTACAAACCACTATATTGCAATACTCATTTTATTGCAGTCATCTGGAACCAAAACAGCAATATCTCCAAGGCATGCCTGTATTCTATAAATAAAATTTCTTTGTTAACTGAAAACAGTAAATCAAGTGGAGCGCCACCATCTGGGTTCTTAATCAGATGAACACATGAAAGATGGGGGCTTCATCAATTAAACGGCTAGCCCCTTCATGTCAAAAGAGCTACAGCTGAAGTAGAAGATAGAGAAGCTACAAGGACCAATATTGGATGCCTTTTATTTTCTACTTTTCTATCAAGGTATAACATAAATAATAAGTCTACCTATTTTAAATGTGCAGCTCAATATATGTTTACATATTAATTCATTTACATAACCACCACCCAAATCAAGACACTGAATACTTCCAGCACCCCGTAAGTTTCCACTGTGTACCCACAAAGGTAGCCATTATTCTGACATCTATCACGAAAAGTAACAGCCTGTTTTTTGAACTTCATATAAATGAAACTATAAAGTTCCTCTTTTTAAAGTTATCTGGGTTCTTTTGCTCAATGGCACATCTCTGAGATTCATCCTTGTTCTTACATATAGCAACAGTTCATTCTTTCTCATGACTATATAGTATTCTATTACATAACTATGCCTTAATGGATTTACCCATTCTACTGTTGACAGACAGTTGAGTTATTTCCAGTTCAGAGGCTATTACGAATAAAGAATTAAACATTTTTCTGTATGTCTTTGTGGCAGACAAGCATACCTGTATTTGCTGGGCATAGTATACAGAAAGTTATAGAGTAGATATGGGACTACTTTGCTGAAATGCTGGGCTATCAGGATTCCCAGACTACCAAATGCCACACTAAGTATGAGGCTTTACTATACTGTTTCTCTTGTAAGAAGCCTTTAGATAACAAAGTCAGATAGCCCTAAATAGTTTTCCACACATTATGTAACTGATGCAGTTGCCAAAATGTTCCATAAACTACAAATAAACAACTTGCCAATTACAGACCTAACTTCCATCTAAACTGCCACAATAGACAGTACTCACAGCATTCAGATCCAAGGAGCGAACCCTTGATACGCTAAGGACAATTACAATCAATAGCTGTAGATGAGTAAGTGGTTAATTATCAATTTCTGAAAACTAGGTATTTTTCCATGCCTCTATCTGAAAAATTATACACAGAATCAAAATCTTGGGAATGGTGGAGATCCTAAAAGAAAACACCTAAGACAATCCTAGTACTAAGTCCATTCCATAAAAGGCTGCATAGTGAAAACAGCATCGACTTCTTGAGGTCAGACATCACAGGCCCAGGTTGACTTCTGGACTTCACCACTTATCAGCACTATGACCTGGGCAAATTATCCTAATCTCAGCTACAAATTATCCTAGTCTCAGCTACAAAAACAGGAATTATACCAACTAGACCACCACCTCACAGGACCACTGTGAAGATAAAGTGACACAACTTATATAGTTTCTACCATACAGCAAATTTTATTTCAAAAGTCTCCTTTTAGCAATAATACTGGTCAAATAGGGGATTTGATTTATAGCCCTATAACAGTCATACTCTGAGGGCCCCCTCCCTTCTCACCCAAACAAAACTACAAAAATACTTGAGTTACCTCTACAACATCCTGGAAATAAAGTCCCAATTTTCAAAATACACACATCCCTAGGGGTACACAAAAGTAGGCAAGCAAGGGAATCAATTTCCACACACTTTTCATGAACTTGATCTGCTTAAATAATTGAATTATCAATAAAAGATTTTCTACCATAAAACTTATTACTTAGGACAGGGGTTAGAAAACTACATCCCATGGGCCAAACCTGGCTCAATAACCAATAAAGTTTTATGGGAATACAACCATGTTCAGCTGTTTGCTTTTTATCTGTGGCTGTTTTTGCAATACAATAAAAAAGTTGAGTAGTTATGACAGAGGCTATGTGGCTCACAAAGCCTTCCATGTGGCTCTACAGAAAGTTTGCTGACTCCTCTTTTAGGAAAATATTTGTGTAAAAATGGGTGGATACAAATTCAAAAAGAAAACGGAAAAATATGAAATGAACAAATTCCCAGAATGATACAAATGACCAAACTTGACTCAAGAAGTAAAAGAAAAAGTGGGTAGACCTAAATCAAGAAATTGAATTAGTAATTTAAAAACTTCCCATAAAGAAAAGCCAGGCCCAGGAGGCTTCATGATAAATTCTATCAGACATATAGGAAAAAAATAGACTTCTGGCCAAGATGGAGGCATAAGTAGACAACACTTTGTCTCCTCGCACAACCAAAAGGAAGACAACAAATTTAAAAACACAAAATAAGCAGAACTGCCAGAATATTGAATGGTATGGAAGTCCACAACCAAGGAGTTCAAGAAACATTCATCCAGACTGGTCAGAGGGGTGGAGACAGGCTGCCAAGGTGGAGAGGACTGGCAGCAAGCCTGCAGCTGGCTGGCAGAGCAGGGTGGGGCTGCTGGAGCAGGGCTGTTGGTGTGAGCGGGGCAGTAAAGCCGTGGCTGACAGACACAGGTGGTCCCACATTTGTGTGTGGATAAACTGGGAGAAACAGCCGGGGAGTGAGAAAGGCCATGCAACCAAGGGTTCTGGTGCAGGAAAAGAAAGCCTCAAAACCTCTATCAGTAAAAACTGTGGGGGTTGCAGCAGTGTGAGAAACTGCCAGTCATACAGGAGAGTTGATTGGAGAGACCCATAGGGTCCTAGAGCGCACACAAACCCACCCACCTGGGAATCAGCACCAGGAGGGCCCAACTTACTTGTGGTAGCAGGGGAAATGACTGAAAGCCAGCCAAGAGCCGAGCACGTGGCAGTGTTCCCTCTCAGCACACACCCCAC